>APFE030120317.1:24379-84656 GCA_000404065.3 Pinus taeda | reverse complement strand
TGGAAGGACATTGTTGTTGCTTATACTAGTAATGAATGTTTCCAAAATAGAGGGGAGATCTCTAAGAGTCACAACCATTAGCTCCATGCTAGCTACATTTTCTCCAACCCTTTGCAATTGATCTCTAAGACAAGAGATCCTCATAATGTAATATTGGACAGCTTATGCTATGTTCATATTGACTTCCTTTTGTTGATATTTCAATCCGATGATCCAATTTAGGTTGAAGACTTCATACTTGTGATCTATATTGTCATACATACCTTTAGACTTCCTTAAATTCACAACATAAGAAAGTAAATGAACTTGTAAACCTCCATCTATAATTTTCTTTGTATTGAACACACCTTTCTTGTACATGTTATTGAGAGAAGTGGAGGCATATAGAGGTTCGGGCATCCTTCCTTGAATGTATTCTAGCACATCACTATTTTCATCTATGATCTTCAATATCACTTTCCATGCAAAAAAGATTGATGTATCACTTAAATTTTCTAATTGTTTGAGGTTGTATCAGTTACTTTAGCCTAATTTATCTTTTCATTAACAATGCATCCAATTATTAGCAGTATAATCAATCATGAATGTAACTGAGGAAATAACAATATATGTAGCGATAGAGAAGACAACAGAACAACCATAAGAGATAGCAGATTGGTCCAAGACCAAGAAAAAACCCCATGAGGGGGAAACCCTTTCAAACCTTCTTCTCTATATATCATCATAAAAAGATTTCAACTGTGAGTATAATGAGCCCAATACATATGATTTGGAGTGGTTAATAATAAATCAGATCTACAGATCTATAGATTTGTTATAACATCAGAGAAACCCAGATCTACCAAAACAATAAAGTTGACTGAAGATAGGATGTAAAAACCCTAGATGTGAACTAGGTCACCCTCATCAACATTGCTTGAAAGTAACTCAAACTCCTCGGTCGCTCTCACAAATACAATATGTGAGCAACTATAACTATAGAGTCCCTCCCGAGAGGTCTTTATGTGTGAGCGACTGACAAACACAAAGTCACACCCTCTCTGAGCTATACACGTGATCGAGATGACAGGGTCACTCCCAAGGCTACCTTGTGTGAGTGACTAGGGACCAAAACCTTCCGATCAGCCTCCGAACCCATAGTCACTCTCACTGAACTATCTCCGAGTGACGAGAGAGATAGAGTCACTATCTTTCCTACTCTGTGCCTAAGACCGAGGGTGAAAAGCTTATGTTTTGTGCAGCGACCAAGATCCAAAATACCCTAACCTAGAGCAAACTTTTCACATCTAATTTCAAACTATGTGCAAACTTCTACCAATGAACCTGTGTGAGCCAAACCAAAATAGAAGAATAGAAATATTTATTAATCAATTCAGTTGAAATGAACTTGAGGTCGCTTCCTTTTATAGGCTTTCTTGAGGATTTACCTGGGTTTGAGGTTGACCGAAGGAGCTACCCAAGTGGTTAGGGTCAACCCATTCCATAATGAATGAATGAATAAAATAATTCAAAAGTTAACTCCCACTTAACCAAATCACGTAATATTTAGGTCAATTTTGGTCCTCTTGAAAATAGGAATTTAATGTAGTCATCATCTTGGAATTTAATGTAATCAACATGAGTGAGTGTCCATCATTGTTTCTTGAAGTTGTCCCTAAATTCATTTTTGCATGCCCAAGGTGTGCCTTTCTCTTACCATGGCTATACACTTCAACGACTTATGGAAAATGTTACAAGCCCTACATCGGGGTCATATCATTCAACATTTCATTTTTTTCATTTCGTATTTAAGGAGTCTCGCTTACACTATGTTCCATCTATGACTTAGCATGTAGCCATGTTAGTTAATTCCAAGGTCATGTCTACACAAAAATAGTCAACAGTGTAAAAAATGTACCAAAAGGGTTTTGAGAATCTGTACTAATTTACCTCTCTAAAATATTTTGTTATATTTGAGGAATCAAGGTCGAATCCTTAATTCAACTGACTTAATGGAATCATCTCTCTTAATTTACACTAGTGTTTCACATTATTTGATTTGAAGTATATGAAATTGAGATTACTTCTGTTATATTACATTAAGGGTTTCAAACCCCTTCGGTAAGATTCCAAAATTTGTATTAACAACAATGTGCCATACGAGAAAATATATATGTGTATTTTTTTACTCCTTTGTTATTGCGTTTCTTTACATAAATTCATTGGGTCATGTATACAATATGAGTTCTTCTTTGGAATGCATCTGAAAATTTTCTTGGAATTTCCTACAAGTTGTTTGTAAGGTTGTTTAGTTGGTTCCTTTTATTCATTACCTATTTCCTATGTAGTTTTACTCGGTTGCGTGTGACACTATAACATACATGTATAATGCGATTATCAACACTATTCTCATTCTTTTAGGGTCTAGACTTAGAGGTACTAGAGGCTTTAAGACTGTCTACGGGTTGTTGGTTTCCTGGATCAACCTCAAGACTAACTTAGGCTTCCTCGTGAGGTTCTTTTTCTTTCTTTGATTACAAGTTATTTGGAGGTCTTACGCCATTTTTTTTTGTTTAAGTTCAATACCCTAAACTAATAAACAAGGTAAAGAAACCACTTCTAATATGCAGTTTCTAACATGCATTCTTATTAGTAATTTTAATGCATCTCTATATATCAAACAATCAAACTTGGAATTTACTTATGAAATCAACCACTAACAGTAAAAAGGGTATAACGTTACTTATCTGTAATCTTATAATACCAACTACAAAATTTTGGGTACTAGGACATTCCGCCCAACCTATGAGTACAGTAACACCACCAGTGCTCCACCATGCCAATTCTTATTCAAAAACAATGTCAAATAGAAGCCTATGAACAAACCCACATAGGTTTGTCCCAATACCACCTCGTTCCAACAATATCTAGTTAAGGGTGCTTAAGAAGTCCCACTTTCGAACGAGCTCAAGGAATTAACTTCACAATGTTCTCCTTCCTGTAAAACATTTTGTGAGAGATTCTTGAGTAGCCTTTTTTTCTCCTCTCTAGACACCTCAGGTCCCTCATACCCTCTTGGACTATTTTCCCTTTTGATGAGGTTTTCTCTAGAAGAGAGGATTTGCAAGCAACTGCCTCAGCCCATAAATTTCTTCAACTATTTCAGAATAAGAAATTCACTTTTGCATGCTTTCATTGGAAAGTGTCAACTAATTTTTTCTTTTAAAGAAAAAACTATATTATGTAATTAATTTGAAACACTTATATTTCCATTCGTAATCCACTAGCTTAAGTTCTTTTTGTAGATCCAAACTAATAGTGAAATATAGTAATTCCAAAGTTACCATATTTATTAAGGGGTGTTACAAATTGAAAGAAAAAAAATCTTATATTTCTACTTTCTTATATATATAAAGAGATAACATGTAACATTCTTAAAAATAGTAATAGAAAAATAATTCATACATACATATATATAGTGCTAACGATTTTCTATCTCATACATGTATGCTTTCTAATTCTCAATATGAGAAACATGTGTGTTTACAAATATACTAATAACAAAAAAACATTTAAAATTTTTCAATGTCAACTATCTATATAGTATATTGAAGCAATGAAAATGATAAATCTGTTATAAGTATAATATTTCATCTTACTCATGTATAATTCCTTTCACACTTTTTAATATCTATTTTTAATAATATATTTTATCTATGGGTTAATATTTTGTGGTGGTGTATAATGATCTTTCTATCTAAATTCAAATTTCAGCTAGTTACGTGTTTACTATTGATGTCTTATGATGCCTTATGAACATTTTTGTAATCATTTAAAGGTTAAGAAAAACACTATTAAGTGAGGATAATGATGGGTTAAGCCAATATCAACAACCTAACCCTTACCTTCCAACTAAGAATGAGGCCAATTCATTTCCTTAATATTATTTTTAGGTGTGAGAAGTGAACTCCATATTAAGTAGTGAGAAAATTATTCATCTCACTAGTAAAAAATAAATAAAAGGTGTTTATACATTAAATCATTTTTTTCTAACTTTTAATTACTTTATCTCATTGAAGCTAATGTAAAATTGAGGTGGAAATTGAAGCATTTATTTGATTTTTTTGTTATTACTATTTTGTAATTTTTTAATGAAAATATTATTTTACTATTTTTAAATGTAATATTATGGGACATCTCCTCCATTCTAAACTATAAAACACCTGTTACCACAATTAAGACAGCATAATTTTATAATTGAAATGTAATGAAAAATTATATTATATATATAATATTATATATAATATATAAATAATATATATATATAGATAAAAATATATATAGAATATATATATACATATCCATAAATAATAATTCAATGTCTTAGAAAAATATAAGAAAATGAAAATAAATAAAATATTATGATTTTACACATATATATATAGAAAACATGCAAATTTTTAAAAATATAGTAACGAATAATTCCATAATTTATAAAGAGAATATGTTTTTTAATTTCATATGAAAGTATATGCATTAAAAATACTAAAAAAAAACATTTTAAAATATTTTAATGTCAATTATTTTATATATTATATTGAAAACATGAAAATAAAAATTTGTTATAATTAAATTATTTTATCTTACTCAAATTAAAGAGATATGTGATTCCTTCCACAAATTTTATATATATTTTTAAAAATGTTTTAAAAAATATATTTTATCTGTTTAGTTATTTCAAAGATATTCCTATCTAAATTCAAATTTTAGTTCCTGAATCTAAATTATAATAAATTTTATCTCACTAAAAATATCTTGAAAAAACATTTTTCCATTATAAAAAAAATAAAAATCTACAAAAATCTAACACTACATAATTCTTTTGAATATTTTTAGGTATAAATCACATTCGAATGGTGATTTACCCTAAAAATATTCTCAAACAACTCAAAAAACGTAAATTCAACACTATACATAATTATAATATTAAATTATTATAACAAAACTGCTTTTCATTATATATAACTTCATATAAAATTATTAAATGTTATACAAAATAATGAACCTCCTTATCACTCGCTGTATTCATTTTTATTAATGGAAAATGAATGTGTAAATGTTTCTTGAACTTTCTTTCACAAATATTATATCATTATATTTTCATATTTTTTTGATATATTGAATTTAAAATTGTTTAACGTTAAAATATATTAATTTGAGTTTAGATCCATTTAATATTGGATATTTAAAAAAACAAATTTGTGAATGTGGAAATTTTTTTAGTATAAAACATGAAGAAATATTTACATATAGAAAAACTTGATCTCTCTTTATACTTAATAAATCTAAAATTAGCATAAATTTAAAATAATATAATTATTAATAATTAATAATTGAAATTCCCGGGATGTCGGTGCTTCTTTTGATAATTAAGGCTATGGCACACGGGTGCAGCAAGGCTGGACTCCTGCCTGCCCAGCACCACCTAGTTAATGACGAGACCCGACTTCAATAGAGGTAGGGGAGTTCATTTGGTTTCACGTATTGGGACACTGATATGCACAACCTATACACGGATCTGTCCATCACTTCTGCATGCTTCAGCCCGAGTTGGGCTTCGGCTCCATTCAATGCAAGAGTAATGGAGGGGGCAATCCAAGGAGAGGCGGTTGATGTTAGTTGATGTTAAATTCAGGCACGACAATGGACTCATTTAGAAGCTCCCACTGCATAGCTAGTCTGGCAGTGGCAATGGTGTTACGGGAGGGTGCTTGGTTATGCTTGGCAAATTCTGAGTCGTGCCTTCCACTTGCTCCCAATTTGCTCTTATTTCCTCTCTCAGAGTACCCTAGTGCTTTCTTTGTTCCTCATCCCATCATGGTTCCATAGCGTTTGATCAGTAGAAGGGGCGGCTCGACGGGTGGAAGCTCTCCGCAGCACGTGAGGAGGCGAAGCACCTCGGGCTTTCGCCTTCTTCCTCAGCGAAAAACCCACCCACGCTATCCCAACACGAGAAGCCGCCCTGGTAGAGCAAGCCTTCGCTCTGCTCCCTTCCCTCTGCCCCAGCATCACTCCCCCCATACCACCCTATTCCACTTCCGAAGCACTCTCAATCAACTGATCATCACCGCAACCATTTCCATCTCCTTTTATGAGGAAGCAAAATAGAGCACCCCGATGACCTTCCCGGGGGCCTATAAGCATAGAGCTGGACCAAGTCAAAACAGAGCTAAAGAGGAAAAAAACAAAGACAAGGAAGACGAGCCTGAAGGGCATGGTGGGCAGCCCAAACAGAAAGGGAAGGAGGTTGTTGGGGACCTGCAAGAGGATTCAACACCATAGCTTGCCATGCTAGCCATGGAGAGGCTCAAGATGGACAAGGCGAACATGCAGCTAGACGATGGTAGCATAGAAGGCGAGTAACAGGACAAGGCCAAACTCACCCAGACAACCACGATGATTGGAGTTGCCAAACTCACCCAGACAACCACGATGATTGGAGTTGCCCGGTAGTGGAGGAACCCACGTAGGAGTTCATCACCAAAATCACCAATGTCACGTTGCACTTCATCTAACTTTTGATTTTTCTTCCTCTTTTTTGTCCACGTAGGAGCTCAAAGGAGGATGAATCGCTAGTTTTATGTGGGTTTATTAACACTTTTCAGAAAACTTTGGCAAATGTTCAACGATCTCTTCTTTTGTAACTCCCTTACTATCGGACTCATTTCCCGTGTGTTGGGGCAGTCCTAGACCTAATTCTTGGGCACGCTTAAATAGGCTATATTCCTTCAAATCCAGAACCCCTCTATAAATATCTTTTTATTTTCCTTTAATAAATTAAACTTAGCAAAAAAATAATTAATAATTCAAATTATATATTTTAATTTTTACTTATTTATTATTATTCCATATTATTCTTAAAAAACACCACTTAACACAATTATAATATATTCTAACATATTTAAATACAAGAGGGGATTACAGATTTCATAATTAGTATCCAAAATTATTGTTTTTATTAGTTGGCATATGGCACCACTTTATTTTTTTAATTCAATTATTGGTATTAAAAACAATATATTTTAATTATCATTGTATTTAAAAAAAATATGATAGCAACCAAAATAATCATCAATTGCATCCTAATAACAAACACCAATTGAAAAATGTAATCAATTCATTGCTGGGCTTACCGTAAATAGTCAAGATGCGTATATGTATAAGCCTTGATTTTGATTTCAATATTAGTTTTGTTAGCATCATCTATGAAGTGCAGGTTAATATTTAAATCAATTATATATAAATAAGAGGATGATATCCGTATATTAAATAATTAATAGTTCTAGTGTAATATATTGTAATTTTATTAATTATATATAATTTAAATATTTTAAAAAGGTTGTGATAAGTATGTTAATTTAAACAACGGTTCAAAATTTTTAATTTAATTAATCAATAATATAAGGTAGGTAACATTTTATAGAATATTGTAAATATTTTATAGTATCTAAAAATTGAAGGTTGACATTTATTTTTTAGTTTGAATTTGCCTCCATAATTTTTTAAGTAATTATGCTCTTTTTCTCTTTTAGCTGAATTAATTAATTAAAAAATATTATATGCACAAGTGTGATATGAAATGAGTTATGGTTATTTGGATATCTTGTATTAGTCCATAATATTGTAACAAAATCTATTTACAAATTAAGAATCTCCATGATTAAGTGGGGTAAATCTCCAATCTTAAGAATCTTATTATATGTTTTCTAAAACATATGTATGTCTAACTTATATATTAATTATGTTTATAGTAATAGTAATAATGTTATAGTTTAGCTAATTTTATTATTTCTAAAAATTTAACAACTTGAAACGTATCATGAAGTAAGTGTTTTGATGCATACACGTGTCATTTAATTTATATTGTTGCATGAGTTATAATGTAGTTGAAATAATTGTGAGAACAAATTATTATCCTTTCTACTAGTTGAAATTACATTTTATAATATCTTTAATCTTAGTAAATAAATTATGATGTAGGGGCATCTTCCAATAAAAAATCATTTTTACTCTTTAGGTCACCAAAGCAAGTTCTTTCTCTTAAATTTTTTATTTAATTTCTAGTATTTTCTAAATGTAGTCTCGAAGGAATCTAAGCTATTAGGAAGTTAGGCTAAAGTGTTATTAGGTTGCTAGAAAAATGGATAGACTTACCAAAAAATAGGAATATATCAGCAAAAACATTGAATTTGTTTGGTGTGGTTAAGAGAGTCTATTTTCTCATGTAATGGAAGTATTTAAAAAAATGGTTATTGTGGAGTTACACGATATGAAAGATAGAAAATGCCTGTGTGGATTAGAAAGGAAGACTGAATGAAATTGTCAAAAACCTCTATAGTCTTGCTTTGTAGAATTTAATGAGATTTTGTATTTATTATATGTCTATTTATCAATGGTGTGTCCATTAAGTGTGTATTTGAATCATAATTGTTGATTTTCTTTTTCTTATTTTACATAAGAGTTTGATTGTGGTCATACATTTGGGCTTCACTCAATGAACCTATGACATATCACTTGTTTTAGCGGCATACTAAAAAACACCTCAATTTGACTACATATTGGAAAATACCTCTAAAAATCACATTATTTAACCCCCTACCAATGCAAACCCAATACACATTCCCAATTTAAAAAACCTCTGCTTTCACTAGATATTTTTATTAACATTTTGTATACCACTTTATATTTTTCATTAACTTTAAGCTCCATTTTTATTCCTTCAAATATAAAAACTCTTTTACCGCCTATTATATGCTTAATATATCATCTCATTTTTTCATCAATATATATCCCCTAGTTGAATGCACATGGTATGGTATTGTTAACCGAGTGAAGTCCCCAAATGGCCATGATTCAATAAGTTCAATGTTTCAACTCAGTGGTGTGTTGTAGTATTACAAAAACCATCATATCCATACAAGCTAACGATATTCAAGTCCATCCTAAAAATAAGAAATAGAGTGAGACCCGAGCCTTGAATCTCCTAGATTACAGTGCTTTTGGTGTGTGTGATGCAACCAAAAGAAACTATACTATTATTTCTATTAGATTAAATTTTTCTCATATATAAATGGAAGCATAACTTTCAAAATTCTATTAATTCAAATCTATGTGTATACATTTCAGTAATCCTCCTTTCTCCATGTCATGATTACTTAGTGATGGCCTTCCCTTATTCTCTCGCCATCCTCATCCTCTAACCTCTCATTTCTCCATCCCCCTTTACAATATGAGATAGTCACTTCTTCTATACAATACAAAATTCTCCCCTTTTTTCGGCAGTTCTTTACAAAAAGTTTAAATCTAAGTCGAAAAATATAAAGCTAATTACATGTATATATAGTTTGAGATCTTATTCCATGAATATTCGTTTTCTACTTCCGAATAGAGTTAGATGTCTACTTAAAAATCTACTAATATCAAAACATAAATTGAATGTGGACAATGTTGTCCATAAATAAAATATTTCAAATCGCACACTCTCTCTCTCTCTCTCTCTCTCTCTCTCTCTCTCTCTCTCTCTCTCCCGATATATCTAAAGAAATTATCATTAAACATTATGTTTCTGTGTTACACAAAACCAATGCGATTTCCAATTATTTTTATACTAAACAAGGATTTGAAACATGGATCCATCTTAAGCTGAGCTCTATCAAGTGAAAATATGAATCAAGACAATGCAAAATAGATTTGACTCCTAGGAAATTTGAACCTTAATAGATTTGATTCCTATCAACGAATGAGAAATACGGGATTAATATGAGTCTAAGTTGATATTATATAATAGAGATTTAATTAATTATAAAATAAAATAAAAAAGATAACAAAATTTGACCTATAATTTATTATTATTATTTACACAATAATTGTAATAAAATACTTTTTTAAATGAAAGTAATGATAATAAAAAAATACACTTAAATATTAATTAAATTTCATACTAATTTTTTGTGATAGAGGTAGAAGAACGACGTCAATAGCACAATAGGTATGGTGTCTCCCACCCCACCACTCCCCCAACATTTGTGGCATAGGTGGCATGGCGCCCCTCCACCATGTAGATGAAGTGTGGGAAAGGTAATATAGAGTGCACATAATGGTCATATTAGTGCTTTGGTCTTTTTTGGAGGAGATTTTTCAATGATGAAAATAAATAGTACGTTGATGGTTGGGTCTTCAACCTAACTTCTTGGTATCTAGTGATGGGGTATGGTTGTATTGGGTTTGTTTGGCTTCAATATGGTCTAGTCAAGCTTCCAAGTCATGGAGTATTATTGGTGGAGAAGTGTAGTGCACATGCTTCCATGACCTCTAGTGCAGTTCAATTGGGACCCTAGGATCAACATTTTGTACACCAAGGATTATAGTCTAGCTCAAGTTGTTCTAAGGTCGTAGCACTTTCTACTTATATGGATTGGAAGTGAAGCTACCTTTCGGAGGTCAAACATGAGCTCGGAATAACTTGGCTTGTTTATATGGTTTGGAATATCTTAATTATTCTTGAAGCATTTACTTGGATTTTCTTAGCACGCAGGGACATGTTTGATTGTAATGGTGGTCATGATTCGTATGGCTTTGGGTTACTGTGTTTCTTCTATGGTTTTCATGTCTATTAGGTTTTACACATTTGGGGTTAGTGCAATCTAAAAGGAAGGAAAGTAGTTGTCATTAAACCTTATGGACTCTTCTACATCATCTGGTGTTTAAAGGGTACGTCTTGGGGATCTTTCTAGTTCCAAATTACCCAAAATTATACTTGTTTGTGGGAGTATGGTTAGCTATATTTTCTTATTTGTTGGAGTGTTTTTATTAAATACTTTCATGGAACCTATGGGCATCTTATTGAATTGGTACAGTTACAGTGGTTTCGGGTTCTCCTAGACAGGATTATATTTGGATCCCATGTTTTCTTTTCCCTCTCACCATAGATAGGGAGGTTTGTGGCATGACCCATACAACTTGAGTTTGTTTAGTATTCACTCCATGTTCTTTTCTTTTGTTCTACATTGAATTTAACGATAACACATTAGTGTGGTAGGGAATTTTAGGGGGTATGGGAATGGTGGCATTCTAGCCAGAATCACCTAGGGGCTCTTAACCATAAAGAGATATTTGACCTGAATAATGATAACCTTCCCAGTCTTTATGATTCTAACCTTGGACAAGGCAACATTGGAAGACAAAGCAATCAACATTAAATTCTTATGGAGCATATGAGTAGAGATCGACATGAAGATGTAAATGTGATCATTTCTTTTATGAATGACCCCTAAACAGATGAATGGTATATGACAAACATATTGCAAATTTGTAGATGGGATAATGGCATTGTAACCACTCAAACAAGGTGGGGACCTAAAGGGGTTCCTAAGAGGTAAAATTCTAGGTTAAGGGAAATGGTGGAGGCTTACCCTAGTGTAACCCCAACTAAGTCTCCCTGTTATTAACATACATTCACCAATCAGATGAGTCCTCATAGTTTAGGGATGTCTTGTAAATTTTATGTTAATAGATAGGGGATAAGTGACCTTGAAAACCCTTTCCCAAGGATGCAGCGAATAATGGAACATGATTTCCCTTTAAGCAAGGGACTTGGTCCACCAGGGGTAAGGAGTGAGGATTGGATGTTTAAGGGAGAAAGGATAGGCTTATAAATAAGGTTCTCAGTCCCTGTAATCCTTGGGAAAATTAGATTCCAAAATGGTCCTTGACAAACAATATTCATTGAGAAGTGGGAACAGACGGGACCAAGTGGACCCAACTCAGGTTCGGTAATGGAATGCAACAACCAATGATGTTCCTATCCTAGAAAAGGTGAGGGGAAAGAACCATACAATAATATTCACTTCAAAAGGTTGAATTCATCTGGTTGAGGTCTACCCTTGGGGATGTCTAAGCAAAATTCAATCTTAGATCTAGGACTTGGTATTCTTCAAGATTCCACCATTAGAATTGCTTCAAATTTGGAGGAGAGGTAGCGGTACTAGTAGCACAGTATCCTATAGGAGATTGAAGTTTTTTCTTGGGTCAAATCTCGTGAAATTGATCCCTTAGGTGACCTAATGGGATTAGACTTGGGGAAAAGGAGGAAAAGGGGGAAAACAAGGTTAAAGTGATTACCACTTTAAGGGACCAGTGCCTAATTCACATAGGGATATGGACTCAATGATGGTGATGACTAAGAACTCGACCTCTTGATCAAAGAGGACTAGAAAGTCAACTTCAACAGATGTTGAGAGAAAGAAAAGAAAAGTGACCTTCAACCATTTATACTTCAAATAAAATGATGCAACCTTATCAAGACAAATAATAATCTCTTGGACATTTCATTCATATAATATCATCCCATACATTAAATTAGCTAAAACATTCTAAATTCCACATTCTCAATTATGCAGCAACTAGCCCTAATTTTAGCACTATGCAGCAACAAGAATAAAAACATCAAAATCTACTTACAAAGCTATATAATATGTGCAACCAACATTCGTTTGTAATGCAAAGCTCCAAGACAAGAGAAATAGTTCAAATCCATACATCAAAATTTATCCATCTCCAAAACAATATCCTCCAAGCAAAAATTGTAAAGTTCTTTATGATTAGAGAGATCTAGAGTCAAGTGATGATTCAAATTAATGTATTTAACATCAATATATAGCCTCCTAAGGAGATTGAATTAGCATATGGGCCTAAATTAACCCCTAATGATAAAATAATATGAAAATAAAACTCCTATTGGTGACAAGCCCACCAAACTAGCTCACAAGTGTAAAAAATAAGCTTCACAACGGTCCAAATAATAATATGTACATGTTGTAAGGTGCTCCAAAGGCTCAATAATATTCTGAACTACCATATTGAGGAATACATTCCTGAAAGTATGATGGAGAAGGGGGTGGCCCCTTGTTCTCCAAGTAGTAGACCTATGGTGGTCCTAGTGCATCTGAGGGCACATAAATTATGCTATGGCTCTCCATGTGAATCAAATATGCTTGTTGAAACTCTGAAAGGGTCTAAGTGGTGGAATAAATTCTTACATGATATCCTACAAGTCCTGGGACACATTTCAAGAGTGTGGGGCTCCTATGGGTACCTGTTAGGCATAATGTACCAAGCATATCACCATCATCCCAAAAGTGGATTTTTGGTAGTCTCTCAGCATCCATGAAGATCTGTGGAGTGATGCCTACTGTTATGAAGGCCGATGGCTCTCTATGCACACTCTAAATGTGCCAATGTAGACACCTAGGGGTTAGGGTCCAATATATGGAAACCAATGCCAAATGGAAACCACCTACAATCTTGCATAAGATCCAATGCATCCCCTAGGCTTCCAATACAAGAAGTCATTAAAATAATCAGGTAAAAGAGCTTATAGATCATGGATAACAAAGTGAGAACTTCATAATGTCATGCCCATTCGTAGTTGGCTTTGGCATGTGGCATTATCTACAAGCTCCAAAGGGATTTAGCCAAGTATCTTATTAGGTGGTTTCGGCCCTTAAAGTCGATAGTATGTCCAAGGTACATCCCTCTAATGGTGGTGGAAAGTGACAAATAATTGAGATGGAATAGGGAGTTAGAGGGGTCGTCCTAGACCACATAGTGGGGTATAGCGGGTAGATAGATAACGAGAATCCCACACCTAGGTATGTAATGTATAGGAGGGAGAAAGCATTGTACATGAGGTCCCTTAGCCTTGATTTTTCCACCTTATAACTTTTTCTTGTTAGGAATTTTATTTAATTAAGTATTGAAGGCTCAAAGGACAAGAGCATGATGTGAAACATATAACATTTTTTACCCCTTTTAGGTAGGGAGGTTCATTTCCCTCCTGGGGTTGGGACAATCATGCGTTCCTCAATGATAGAGGATCCTTATCTATGGTCCATGGAACTAGGGTGATTTCCACGGATTGGGGTAGAGATGACGTAATGGATTTTTCCCACATGTTAATTATTTTGTCCTTACTATATTTTGCATTTTGTGGTACAATTTCCTGTTAAATGTGGCTAATTATGCTTTTAGGCTTTTCCTTTAATTGCTTCAACCTCCAGGGCATCATTCTCGGCCTTCCCAAAGGTAGGGGCAAGGGGATATGGAGGTTTTCCTTATGTGGACCCACAATGGGAATGTGGACCCACAATGGGAATGTGGACTCAAATGGGAGAAAATATGAATGGGGGTATAGTGAGTGGAAAGGTAGTGATATGTGCGAGTAAGTGAGCGGGACCACAAATCAAAAGTGAGGGTTTCTGAAGTGGTACCACACCAGAACGAAATTGTCAGTAAAGGAGATCCCATGGGACTTAGATCCAAGGGTAGCAACCAAAAGAGGTGAAGGGGAGAAGAGCACAAAATAAGCCCACACTTTCCACCAAATTCCCCCATCAATCCATATCGAGAAGTATCCAATGTAAGTAAATTGAATGCTCAATTACCAAATAGAAATACATACCTTTAGATTTATGATGTCCACCTTCAAACATATGATCAATACAAGTGGGTGACGAATCACTTGGTTGGCTCATGTGGCAGACATAATGGCACAATGAGATATTAGGAGGTTATGAGGGGTTGTTGGTTGTTGGTTGAGGTTCATCATGGAGAAATAAATATTCTCAGGGTATCACCCACAAAGTGGTGGGTAACATCTGGTTCCAACGGAGAGGTGATCTCTCGAAGAAACTGATGAGGTTGCTCAAATGAGAGGTCATGAGAACTCCAACGATCTCTTGGTCACCGTAGACTTGTTATTTGCACATATCAAAGATCAAACCCACTCGGAAACATGTTTTTCATGATGTGTTATGATCATCCATGCTTAATGTTAGCCCAAAAACCAACAAGAAATAAAATATGCACTTTTTTATATTTTATATTTTTTAACCTAAATGCAATCTAATTTATCATAAGAAACATCATATGCAGTTAGTTCTAATGAAAAAGTAATCATGAAATGCATTCTACCCTAACATGCATATGAAGAAGCTATTATTAAGTGTAATATAAAGCCAATGCAACCAACATATGACCAAGTTAATATAAATATGCATGCCTATATGATTACTCATGCAGCGAATGCCAAAGTGAATGCAAATTGAGATACATGGAGGATGCTATGGACGGGAGGTGGGAAGATATGATTCCCACACATGGATGATTATGCAAGAGGCAAGAAAATGACGTAATCTAGTCCATGGGACCTTCTCTTATAGCCAAAATATAGAGATGTAAACAACTAAGATCACAGACTTTTGATGGATGGCAATCTCAAGCATCTCACTTCCACCATTATCATTATTATTTATGTCATGCCTTATTGCCTTCTTTGGTTTATGATTCATAGGAAAGGGAGGAAGAAGAGATAGAGAAAGAAAAGTAGGTTGCAGATGATGATTACACTAGACAACGGGGACTATCGAATGATCAAAACCCTGAGGGTGTGTCCAAGGAGAAAAATTATAATCAATGAGGGCCTTCTCCTTGACACTATACTAAAGAGGGTAAAAGGGCTCATAGTTACTTGAGATTATATGACCAGGGGTGAGGGAATCATTTGATTAAGGCTCAAGATTATGACTAATAGGAAAAAGGGACGATGAAATGTCGTATTCAATAGGTTGTTCTTTCCTGGAATCATAATCTAAATGCTGAAGTGATTTGAACATAGAATCATACTCAAGAGAAGTGGGAGCCCTATCAATGTCCTTAGTACCAAAGATTAGGTTTCTTCTAAAAGGAAAATTGATCACTTTCAACTACTCCTCTTTATGCAAAGGAAAATGAATATTCTCCTTCCTAAGGGTATCAATGGTTATGTCATCATAAGTAGTGCTTGAGGGGAAGGGAAGATCAGTCTCATTCTCATCCTCCTTGTCAGTGTTGTAAATGGGAGCACAATCAAATTAAAGAACCACAATTTCCTATTTCTCCTTTTCAATGTGGAAATAATATTCAATGTCATATCCCAAGGGGCTAATGGCGTCATCTCTCTCAAGGTTTTCAAAATAGGTTTCATCAAGAGTAATATCCTTGATAAAGGTAGGGTTTGTCTCAATTTCTCTTTATAAATTCACCCTTCCCAGCACATGCATCATCAAAATCATCATTTTCATTGTGTGGACCCATGGAGGATTCATCCTCTTGCTCATGAGCTAGATTCTTAATGTATCTATGAAGCTCGATGAAGGCTTCCTCTTAGATGCTTAATGCAGGGTGTACTTGAAAATGTCCAAGAAAGTCATCAACAAACTCTTCAATAGATGAGATACTTCTAGGTTTATCATCATGCAACGATGAGTTATGAACATTGAGAGATCCCATGAATAATAACATAAGGACATCTCTGTGGACAAACTTATCTTTTGAAGCATGTGCATTAAGTATTTCTACATGGTCAATTGCAGAGAGTGGATCACCATCAAACACGAGCATCCCATGTAGCATCCTTCTCGCGACGTGATTAAGATGTCCAGGGATATTAGCAATGTTCCAACCAGAAAATTTATGAAATAATGATAACATATTTGAGCTATACATGAAACATATGTAGGAGTAGCTAGAGTGAAATTAAATATGCCTAGAAAATGCTTGCTTCACCCTACAAGCATCGACCTTAAATTTCAATGAAAAGCTAGGTCCTTTTTCTTCCAAAGGGGTTGCCAATAATGACATGTTGATATGTCGTACTAAGAACAAAGCTCTAGTCTTATGTCCTCGGAAATGGCACCAAAAATGTTACCACTCAAAGAAGTAGGGGACCTAAAGGGGTTCCTAAGAGGCAAACTACTAGGTTAAGGGTAATGGTGGACGCTTAGACCACTGTCGCCATAGCTAAGTCTTCCTTCTCTTTATGAAATTTCACCAATGGGAGGAATCTCGGTAGTGTAGGGATCACATGTAAATTATATGTCAATGGATAGGTGGGAAGAGACCCTGAAAACCTATTTCCAAGGATGGAGTGAAAAATGGAACTTGCTTGCTCTTGAAGAAAGGGACTTGGTCAACCACGAGTAAGGGATGAGGATTGGAGGGTTGAGGGAGAAATGATTGGCTTATAAACAAGGTTCTAAATCCCTATAATCCTTGCAAAACTTGGATTCCCAAATGATCCTTGAAAAAAAATATTTATATAGAAGTGGCACGACACTGGGCTAAGTGGACCAAGCTCAGGTTTGGGGATGGACTGTTGCAACCAATGATGTTTGTATCCTAGAAAACGTGAAGGGAAATGACCAAACAGGAATATTTACTTCAAAAGGTTGAATTGATCCTATTAAGGTCTATCCATGGGGATGCCTAGGAAAAATTCAATCTTAGAGCTGGGGCTTGGTCCTAGAGATTCCAATGTTACAATTGCCTCAAATTTGGACGATATGGAGGGGATCCACAAGCACAGTAACCTATAGGAGGTCAAAGTTTTTCCTTTTGTCAATTCCCTGGGAATTCATGCCCTAGGTTACCTAATGGGTTTGGACTTGGCGAAAAAGGGGAAAATGGTAAAAGGAGAGTTAACATGATCACCCCTTTAAGGTACTAGTGCCTAATTAACTTGGGGATATGGAGTCAAGGATGATGACAAGTAAGAACTTTGTTTCTTGATCAAGGAGGCCCAAAAAGTCAACTTCATCCAATGTGAGAGAAAGAAAATAAAGTGAAATTAAAGCATTTATAGTTCAAAGAAAATGATGCAATATTATCGAGAGAAATAATCTCTAGGACATTCCATTCATATAACATTGGCCCATACATTAAATTAGTTAAAACATGTTCAATTCCACATTTTCAATTATACAACAACTAGCCCTAACTTTAGCAGTATGTAGTAACAACAATAACAACATCAAAATTTACTTACACCATTATAGAATATATCCAAACAACATTTGGTTTGCAATACAAAGCTCCAAGAGAAGAAAAATAGCCCAAATCCATACACCAAAATTCATCATCTCCAAAACAATATCCTCCAATGAAAAAATACGAAGTTCTCTATGATTAGAGTGATCCCAAGTCAAGTGATGATTCAAAATAATGTATATAACATCAATATATAGCCTCCTAAGGACTTCAAACCATCCTATTGTCCTACATGAGCCGTTAATGATAAAATAATATGCAAAGAAAACCCCATATTGGCAACAAGCGCACCAAACTATCTCACAAGTGTAAAAATAAGCCTCATTAGGGGCCAAATATCAATATCTACATGTCATAAGTCACTCCAATGGCTCAATAATATCATGACATTCCATATGTAGGAATAAATTCCTTGTAATATGATTTACAAGGGGGTGACCCCTTCTTCTCCAACTAGTAGACTTGTAGTGGTCCCAGTGGGTCTCGGGACACATAAATGACCCCATGGGTTTCCCTATGAATCAAAGACACTTGTAGATCCTCTTCAAGGGTCCAAGTGGTGGAGCAATGTGGCCATGACGTCATATAAGCCTTGGGATACCTGTCAAGAGTGTGGGGCTCCTATGGGGTCCTCCTGGGCATAATGTACCAAGCATATCACCATCATCTGAAAAGTGTATCTTTGGTAGTCTCTTAGCATCCATGTCGATCCATGGAGTGATTTCTATTGTTGTGGAGGCCCATTGATCTCTATGCACACCATACATGTGCCAATGTAGACCTCTCGGGGTTAGGATCCCATATAGGGAAACTAAACCCCAATACAAACCAATTGCAATCCTGCATATGATACAACGTGTCCCCTAGGATTCCAGTACAATGAGTCATTAAAATAATCAAGTAAAACAGATTACAAATGATGGATAACGCACACTTCATAATGGCATGTCGTTCCATAGTGGGCTTTGGAATGTGCTAGTGTCTCCAAGCTCAATAGGGATTTAGACATGTACCTTATTACGTGGTTCCAACCCTTAAAGGGGATATTATGTCCAATGTACATCGCTCTAATGGGGGCAGAAAGTGACAAATAAGTGAGATGGAATAGGGACAAGAGCATGATGTGTAAGATATAAAGTGGTTACCCCCTTTAGGTAGGGCAATTCATTTTCCTCGAGGGGTTGGGAAAATCATGGGTTCCTGAATGATAGAGGAGGCTTAATAGGGCCTATGGAACAAGGATCATGGAAATGGATTGGAGTAGAGCTCATGTAATGATTTTTTCCCACGTGTTAACTATTTTTTCTCTGCTATCTTTTGCATTTTCTAGTACAATTTTCTATCAATTGTGGCCAATTATGCCTTTCACTTTTTGTTTTAATTACTTCAACCTCGAGGACATATAGTAAGCATGATCGAACGTGGGGGAAACATTATAGGGAGTCTAGCCCTATGTGGACCCAGGTGAGAGAAAATATGAATGGGCATATAGTGAGTAGAAAGGGAGTAATATGTGTAGCTAGAGGAGCAAGACAATGCACCCAAAGTTGGGGTTTCCCAAAAAGTACCACCCTAGAACCAAATGGTCAATAAAGGAGATCCCACAAGACTAAGATCCAAGGGTAACAACCAAAGGAGATCAAGGGGACAAGATAACAAACTAAGCCCACTTTTTCCACCAAATCCCGACATTAATTCATAGTCAGAAGTATGCATAATAAGTAAACCCAATACTTAATTACCAAATGACAAGACATACCTTTAGACTCGAGAGGCCCACCTTCAAACATATGATCAATATAGGTGGGTGAGGGACCACATGGATGGCTCAGCTAGCAGATAAATGGCACAAAGAGCTAGTAAGAGGCTCCAAGGGGCTGCTAGTTGTTGGTTGAGGTTCATCACAGAGAAAAATGTCTCCTCGGGATATCACCGACGAAGTCGTGGGTAAGAGGCACATTGAGGAAAGTACAAACTGCATGGAATGCATAATGGTTCACATGGAGAAACATGTGTCGATTGTGAGTTTGGTCCTTTGTTATCACCTAGATCAAGATAAGACAACCCAACCCTGGTCACATATCCACATGTCTTATGAGTATTGGTTGTATTATAATTTTTTCGCATCTATGCTTATGAGCAATATAGCTTCTGGTCTTTGTGGCATACATGGAAGCCTATTGTTCTTCTGGGAAACTCCCTAGTGGCCAATAAATCTACAACAATTGATGCGAGTAAGATTTGGTAAAATGATATCCTAGATGTAATATTTCTAGATAAATGAAAAAAAATTATTTGAAAAATAAATTCCTAATATTTAGGTTATACATACAGAAAAAATAATATGTTTAATTTTAGATAAAATACAGAGAAAAATAATTTTGTAATTTTTTTTTGTAACTGAGAGGAACCAACTAGCCCCCTTGACACATAATCACCAATAAACCTCTGGGGGCTACAATATTTCCTCTTCCCCGTAGGGAATTTGAACTTGGGTTTTTCGAGTTTGAATGATTCCACATTTCTAAGATTAACCAGTTGAATTGCCATGAGATAGTATTGTAAAATTTTAAATCAAACTATATCCTTAAATAAAATAAAAAGATTCAAATTTTGAATCACCTAAAAATCTAACCTCTAATATTCCATAACTACGAGGTTTTGCTTTAAAAGACAAAACATATGTTCCAAAGCATTATTATATATCTTTGTTTTCATTCCATAGTAGAAAATAATTTATTACTTTATAAATTTTATTTAATTGTAATTATAATGTTGAGTTCCTTTATAATTATAAATAATTTTTATATTGATTAAAAATACAATTTAAATATAAATTCCATTTCAAATTTATTTTAAAACTCTAAATTTAATTTCAAAATTGTGTTTTTAATTTCCAAAATTGTATTTTTTAATGTTTCTTTCAAAAATTTCAATTTAAGATAGTAATTTTAGTAAAATGATTTCATGATTTTAAAATGTTTATTAAAATTCATAAAATAATTATGTTATTTTTAGTTTGGTAGACTATTTGTGTTTTGAGATGACTAGGAAACTTAACATGTGGATTGAGTACTAGAGACTCTCTCTAAGGCATTAAAATTAAATGGCTAAATTTTTCTCACAAAGTTTCAAACAAATTATTTATTAGTATTAAATGTACAATTGGACCAAGCTCATTACTATGCTACTCAATATTATATATTTGTTTGAGCCCAACAACCCATTTTGACTGGTAATGGAATATGCTTCAATGTACCACTCTTCGTCAATTACAAGTAAGGCTCTTCCAATCCTCATTTGAAGCTTACCTTTTGTATTAATTCTTTAAAATAGACATTTTATTAATGTTAAATCATAGAGCAAAATAAAAGTATTTAATGTTAAGAAATATGTTAGTTATCAATGCTAAGAGGAATAACATTATAAATAGAGGATAAAAGTATATATTAATATTATTACTGAAATGCTAAATGCTAAGGCAATAAGCATCTTTATGAAAAATGTAAATAGTCTAAGTAATACAATTTTAAGAAAAAGTAACTAGTTAATGGATAATTTATGTAGCATAAATTAATTGGTCTTGAGATACTTCCCAAACATCACACTCACATTATCGATATGCCCATATCACATTTTAATGACATCTAGTTGAACAATTACATAGTGGTAATTGTGGTTATATATGCATTTAATGTCAAATAAGAGCTAAGTAATGAGATAAAAGTTGTCGCTAGAGGATGAAATTCAATATTTTTGTTGAAGCATTGGGAGAATGGTTGTCATAGTTTTTTATTGAAAAATAACATAACAAACACTATCCATATGGTGTTGTATGTTTGAAAAAAGATATGAATGTATTTCAGCTATATTGACCATCCATAAGATAGAGAGAAGCTTCTTTGTTGGATGAAAAATGAAGATGACATTGATTGATTCACTTTCTCTTAATGTTTCAGCCAACACATCCCATATGTTTCCTATAATCCTACTACTTGTGTTAAGGACCCCAACAACCTTTCATGGATTATTAAAGTTAAACTTGGTAGTAGACAATCAACTAGAAGTTGTGCAACTAGTAACGTTGTTTCTTCCACACTCATAAATAGTTAGAAAATGAAATTCTTATTTAGATTCAAATGATTGTAATAGGATGAGTTCGTTATTCTTGTTGGTCATTTACATTTTATATGGCTAGAATTTTATTTATATAAATTGAACATAGAATTCCCAATGTTATGTTTGTTTATAGCTAATGAGTCAATTGTTTAGTCATTGTAAAGTTTTTTTGCAATAGTTCAAGTGAAACCATTCCCTTTGTGATGCATAATTATCCAATATGTGTAAACTAGTTTCACGGAAACGATATAATGACATTTGAAAAGATAATAGGTTCAAAATTTAACAGGTTTGTATACTATTTATCTAATTAAAAATTCAAAACTAAACTTAAAGAAATGCAGAAAATGTTCAATACTTAAAGCCAACAAGTTTCTTACATAATCATTTGGAAGCTTTACCATATGGCATCGTCTACTTACCAACATGTTTTCGGAGATAAGTATTCTTATTATAATCTGAATTTTCCTCATGGCCATTAGTACCAATGAAGGGTCTCTAAGTTCTCAAATTGAAATCATGATTGATAGTTGTATTGCAAGAACATAATTTTTATCTATACATAATGGAATTTCATTTTTTCCATATTCCATCCTCTACTTACCAACACGTTTTGGGAGATGAGTATTCTTATTATGATCTGAATTTTCCTCACGGCAATTAGTACCAATGAAGGGTCTCTAAGTTCTCAAATTGAAAACATTATTTATAGTGATATTGCAAGAACATAATTTTTATCTATACATAATGGAATTTCAAATTTTATAGATATTACAGTTTAATATCTACTATTTATATTATTTACCACTCTATATTTTTATTCTATATGTAACGGGATTTACTACAACTAGTAATGCTAAAAATTACCAAATACATGTGAGAATATAGGGCATCCCTACTTCATAAAAATGTTATCTAATTTAGTATCACTACAATTCATATTATTACATATGTTGGAGGTTAGTTGTAGATAGCGAATCAACCATAAGAAATAAGTGTTAGATAACATAAAACTATCAAATAGAAAATGTAGCACATCATTCTAAGTTTTTTTAATTGAATGATTTATTCTTGCATCGACCAAATATAAACTCGATCAAATAAAAACAATTTAATAGAATTTACTCTTAACAAGTCTTTGTTATAAATTATCATTAACAATTATACCACATATCGTTTGTAACCACCTCCCACCCACATAAAAATCCTAGGTTGTGGGAGGGTTACCTCATTTAACTCTATCTCTATAGTTTTTCATGAAGATGGGCTACAACAACATCTATTTTCAAAGTCTTCAAAACATAAAAGCGAGACCCCATTTCTTTGAGCTCATCAACATTTTTCTAGCGATATAATTTTTATCTTAGTCGAAATCTAGGATCGAAAATTATGACCATTAGAAGTTTGGCCTGTTTAAAAGACCACATGACCTTTTTTGTGTCCACGTGGCTCCACCATGATAGCATCACGTGACCATAAGTTACCACTCTATCATAGGTATGGTAGATCTACACTTTAAAATGTTGGCACAAGAACTACATAATGCACGACTACCTAAGCTCCAGTCTTCACCTCAGTTTTTCTCGATAAATTTCTTGAGTGAAAGTCGACGAGCTTGGTGCTACACCCCAATGAGTTTCATACAGTGGTTTTACACCAAAACCTATGTCATATCCTTCCCTATTCTATGAGTTGTGGCCCCCAACACATCAATTCCCAATGTAATGTCCTAAAGGCTGAAATCCTCATAAGGCCCAACTAGGTACGCATCATGTTAGAGCAAGTCGAATAGCCTCAGAGCCTCCCCATTTCTTCTTCTAACGACAATCCTGGTGCCTAAAAATCCAGCTCTGGTGGGGTCCATCCCCATGCACGTCACATCGGAGGACCATGATGCTAATTATTCCATTTAACTTCCTTTGTGAACCTTGTGGCCCGTTTTTATGCTGGTGAGGATCCAATGGGCTAGTTTCACTAGAAGAGGGTCCTTCCACAAGCGATTATTCCACAAACATCTTTCGGGCTGCGGTGGCTTGTGAGAAAAATAGAGACGTACAAACACACTTCAGGCACGGAACTATTGAGGTATAATTTCATTAGCAAATGAAGAACTCGAGCGGATGATATCTCCCTTGTTCATCCCTTCTATTTATAACATAAATTAAGTCGATTACATCAAATAAACAATAGTTTTCTATTTGGTTCTTCGCCTTCAAATTCAATAGGTGTTAGCATTTTAAATTTGAGGAGATGAGATAGTGTGATCAGTCGGCAATGAATCTTTGGAGTTTGAAATGTCATGGCAGTGGCGACCACAAAGTACGTGAAATAATTAATTCTTCTTACATTCTCCCCCTTCATTATTTTAACCAAAAAAGAACTTTGCTATTACATCAAAATGGTGTTACATCATGCATATCCATATGTTTTCACAATTCTTTTCCCAAGCGTTTTGTAAATATGTTTGCAAATTGGTATTCGATCTACAAAACACCATACATATTTCATTATTTCTTATTGATTATGATATGAAATGATACCTCGTATCAATATGTTTACTCTTCTTATGGAAAACATGATCTCTTGATAATGCAACAGTGTATTTGTTGTCACAAAAGAATTGAGTTGGTTCTTTGTGTTCATGCAATAACTCTTTCAAAATTATTCCCATCCACACAATTTGACATGTTATTATTGGGGCTATAACATACTCTACTTCAAGTGATGATAGAATCACAATGGATTACTTCACTAATCCCCATGAAACTCCACCTCAACCAAAACTGAACACATACCCCTTCCTTGCATCAATATTACCTACAAAATCACTATATGTATATCTAGTTAGTTTAAAACATGAATCAAATGCATATAGGATACCATAATTTCTTATTAGAGCAACATATCTTAAAATCCACAAGTAGTCTTAGGAGACTCCATGAATCTGGAAATTAAACTTCCACCAAGCATTATATGGAGACTTCTTGCAATCAAATACATAAGACTTCCAACCAACTGTTTGAACAAGGTTGGATCAATATCTAAACCTTAATCATCCTTAGTGAGTTTTGTATCAATTGCAATTAGGGTTACAACTAGCTTACATTTTTCCATCTTAAACCTTTTCAATATATCATCTCCATTCTTATATTGATAAGGGAAAGTAGCATCTTCACATTGAGTTACTTCAATACCAAGAAAATATTTCATTAGGCCTAAATCAATCATATCAAATTTTGTTTTCATGCTTGTCTTAACATCATCTATTGAGAGATCTTGAGTGAAAATCAAATCATCAACATATATGAACACAATCAAAATTTTATCATCGTCATTTACTTTTGTATACAAAGTTGGCTCACTTGAACTACTCATGAATACATTGTTATTTAGATATTCATCAATTCTACTATACCATACTTCAGGTTCTTGTTTCAATCCATATAATTCTTTCTTTAATTTGAAAATTTATCTTCTTGAAAATCAATTTCATATCCACAAGGTTGTTTCCAATAAAACTCTTCTTCTAGAAAATGGTTTTAAAATGCATACTAACATCCATATGATATATATTCCATTTATTTTTTGCAACAATAGCTAATACCATTCTCACTGTGTCAAGTCTAACTACAGCTGCAAAATTTTCATTAAAATCAATACAAAGTTGTTGAAAACATGATCTACAAGTATTTCTTTATGTTTTTCAATTTCACCTTTAGCATTCACTTTAGTTTTGTAAATTCATTTAACACCTATAGTATTTTTACCTTCAATCAAATTTACAAGTTCCTAATAATTATTTCTTTCTATATCGTCAATTTTTTCATGGATGGCTTTTATCCAAACTTTTTTTTGGCAGCTTCATCAAAATTTTCTCGATCATATGCAAGTAATGAAAAATTTGGAAGTTGATCTATTTCATCATTTTTCTCATACAATTCCTTTAATATTCTACCGTTCTGTCCTTTAATTCTATTCTTCAATGTAGTTATTGTAGGATTAGAATCATTAGTTACATTTGATCGTGTTGTTTGCTTTCCACCATAACCTGATGGTTCACCATGTTCATGATTTCTAGATGTTTTGAAAAAATGGACGGACTCTTGGTGATTTTCTTGCTCAAGTGCTTGCAGTTGTATATAGAATCCATTGTTCACATTGTACTTCTTTCTTATCTTCATTATCATCTCCATGAGATAATACAGTTGTCTCTGCAATATATTTATCTATGATTCCATACCAAGCTTCTTCTTCCTTGAACTCAACATCTTTACTCATAATAAACGTCTTGGTGATGGGATTATAAAGTCTATATCTTTAGACTCCTCACTATATCCAAGAAATATACATTTCTCACTTTTATCATATAACTTCTTTCTCAATTCTTTAGGTACATGTGCATAAGACCCGCAACCAAAAATTTTTAAATGAGAAATATGACAATTGTTACCATTCCAAGCTTCTTCAGGAACTCGATTCTTCACACTCTTAGTAATATAAATAGAGAAATCTACCGCTTCTCCCCAATATTAATTTCTAGATGATTTTCCCTCAACATACTTCGAGCCATATTCATAATAGTTTGATTTTTCCTTTCAGAGAGCCATATTCCTAATAGTTTGATTTTTCCTTTGAGCTATTCCATTTTGTTGTGGAGTATAACATGCATTAAAATGCCTCTTGATTTCATGCAATGGACAAAAATTAATGAAATTTGTTACCATACATTCACCACCTATATCTGACCTCAAAATTTTAATATGATTTCTTTATGTTTTTCGACTTTAGTCATCAATAAAAGTAAAACATTAAACATTACCAACCAAAGAAGGTGTTTGCATTAGTCTACATAAATATGTGTAAACAATCTCCAATGGAGATTTTGCCCTGTATGAAACTCCGTATACAAATTTATATCTATGATGTTTTGCAAGTACACAACTTTCACAGAAGCTCATCGGTCACCATATGAAACTCCGTATGCAAATTTCTATCTATGATGTTTTGCAAGTACACAACTTTCACAGAAGCTCATCGGTCACCATATGTTTCTTCTGCAGCACATCTAGACCACCAAAATATAAATGACCATATCTTAAATGCCATAACCACAATGAGTATAAATTCTTAGTTTTGTAAGCAGTCAAGGAGGGAGACATTTAATTTCTCATTATAAGAGGAAACATCCTATTCTTTGTCATTTCTACTCTTTCTATCAATTGCTTACTTGAATATTTGTCAACGATAGTACACACGTTATTCTTGAATAACGCTCTATACATTTTCTCTATCAATTGTCCAATTCTCAACAAATTGCATTTCATGATAGGTACATAATAGACATCATCAGTTGTTCTTCTATCACCATCTCTAGTATAAACAATAATCCTTCCTTTACATTTAAGACATACCTTAATATCATTAACCAACTTGACTTCAAAAGACTGAGTATTGGTGTCTAAATTGAAAAACAAATCTTTGTTTCGAGTGATGTGATTGTTGCAGGTGCTATCTAAAAACAAAATATCATTAGAACATTCTTGAGTCATGTTACGAGTCATAAACAATCGCTTATGACTCTATTCAAATTCTTCTGAGAAAATGGATTACCAATATCTTCCTCCTTCTTCAAACACATAGTAACAAAATGGCCATATATTTTGGAATAATAACATTGAACTTTAGACATATCATACCTTTGATTTCCTCTATGCTGGGTTCTATTGTAACTCCCCCTTAAATTAGAAGGACATTGCTGAGATTTCTCTTCATGTTCATAACTATCTCTCCGGGGTATTTAATTAGCTACTTTGTCACCTTGTCCTCTATTACTAGGTCTTGCTCCACCTCTTACTCTATGAAATTGAAGCTCACTATTCTCCAACTTGCTATCATCATATCTTGACATCCTGGACTAATGTGCAGTCATCTAACCACTCAACTCTTCAATTTTCATTTGACTTGTGTCCTTGAACTCTTCTGTGGATACCACAATCCCTTCAAATTTCTTTGACAAACTTTTAAGGACTTTCTCGATCACTCTCTTGTTTGAGAGGTTTTTTCCATATTGTCTTAATTGATTAACAACACTAAATTGAGTCATAAAAGAATCCACAATTTCACAATATTTCATTTTAAAATTTTGGAAATCTCTCTCAAATTCTGCAACTTCACATTCTTTACTTTCACTACACCCAGATAAGATGATTCAACAACCTCCCACACCGTACCCAAAGATTATGCTTTTCAGACTTTTGAAAGTATCACTGCATCTTAGCCTTGTTGAATAAGGCCAACAACTTTATTGTCCTTCTTTGTATTCTCTCTCAACAACATTCATTCAACATTTGGAAGAGCCATGCTTGTTGTCTCATTAGCAGGTGTGGGATACCATAACTAACAAATCCCCATTGATCATAAGAACCCAAAAATGTTCTAAATTGGAATAAACCAGAAATAATAAATTTTGTCATTTAAAATAGGAATTAATTGAGTAGTATTGGTATTTGAGATCATCTGTCACAAATACTTGAGATCTTCGGATAAAATTTAAAAAACTTTTACACTATAATACTTTAAGTGAATAACTACAACTACAAAATAATGAAAATAACTTCCAAATACCCTTACAAATACTTTGGGAGCCTCCTTTAAAAAAAAATGCCCTTTTAATTACCTTAATAAACCTTTTAACCTTTTATGAAAAATAAGTTAGAGGAGACTTTTAACTCCCTTAATAAACCTTTTATGCATACAACATATAAATCATTTTTTCAAAAACAAACCTGATATGTGACTTCAAAAGATATTGCCTCTCAAACTTTCCAAAGGGTTTTCAAAAAAAAAATTATCCGCTTCACCTTTTACATGTAAGACCTTCAACTAATTGCGTTGGTCCGTTTTGAAACGAGATTTGTCACGGCTACTCTGGATTTGATTATGTAATGTCTGCCCAATCTCTTAATGTGACCGAACTCTCTCCTTCAAGATTAAATTCTTCCACACTGATGAAAGATGTGTACACTGCAGATTTATCTCACTGGCAGAATGCAAACTGCGGCTCTAGTTCACCAAATTTAGTAGAGAACTGTCCCAGTTCGTTCTTGTGGTCTGCTACACCACAGACCTGCTAGAAACACCTTTGCAGCTCGCATAAACTATTCCACCGAACTCCTCAGTCTTCCAAGTCTGTGAGCAGACGGATACTAAGAAGCTCTTCAAAACAGCACGCCGACTTCTCCACGCAAAACAGCACACCGGCACTCTACAAACTGCAAACTGGTTTTGATACCAGAAGCAGCATCAGGGCGTAGAGCATAAGCTCTAACCTCATCCCCAGTTATTTTTCACTACAGCTTACAAGCCTGCACTAAAGTGTGCAAGGCCGAGTGGCGTCTCTCCTCCGAAACAAATAAATAGCACTTCACATCACTGGCTGCGAGAAAAACTGGGTCCTATACAGAGACAAATAGACCCACTTCAAGCACGCAGCTACAACAGCATAATTTCATTAACGGATGAAGTCGAGTGGATGATATCAGCCTCGCTGATCTCTTATATTTATAACATGAATTAAGTAGGTTACATCAAATAAACAATAATTTTCTAGGGGGTGCTGCCGCTACGAATTCAATCGGTGTTGGCGTTTCAGATTTGAGGAGGTGTGATCAGCCCGGCGACTCTTCGGAGTTTGAAATGTCATTGCGTTGGCGACGACAGAGGATGTGAAATATTTAACTCTTCCAGTGACAAAGTCTTATTGGGTAGTGTTCAACCTCAAACCCATAACTTCCTCTACTCAACTTATGTTTTCATTTTTCAATTCTCCCATAGGCCCAAGGCTTGGCTATCTACCCTAGTCGCACCACTCGCACCACTCTATAACGTATTGTATGTCCAATCTAATTGGAGGGAGCCCTGACTGGTGGCCTGTAAGAATTGGAGTTGTCTATAATGCGACTTTTTGGAGATTCCGGTGATGGAATCCGGCGGAAGAAATGAGGTTAAATCTTGATTTTTAGCAGTTAAAATGGTTTTTTAACTGCATATTTGGATTCAGCGCCCTGGAAAACCCCTGGGAGCCATTGATTGTGCAGAAACTAGCTATCAAACTTGGGATTCCAATGAATTGCTGCCGGATTTTGACAGGAAAAGCCAAAAAAGCTTTCAAAAATTCTACTTCGTAAGAATTAGCTTCCACCCTTGACAAATAAGCATCAACCACACCCCCACCCAGGTTACTAATTACTATACACCAAAAATTAGCATCTCCAAGCAAAAAGGACGCAACCAGCTCAACACCAAAATCTATGAGCCCGAGGACTTGAAAGGGTAGCCTGCAAAATCTAATTAGGTAATAAGTGTAAGGAATAACTTTATTTCTAACATTTTAGTTATTAAATTTTTTTTCATTTAAATTGGATGATAATTGGAATTTATGATGTCAGTAGAAAAGGTTTGTTGACGTATTTTGTCAATATTATAAGAATTTCGGACACGCATTCTCAAGTGGTGGGAGCGATTAAAATGCCTAAGCGTGCTGCTGAAGCATTCTCTGTCAAGGAATCATGCCCTGTCAGTTGGGACCACTGATGGAGTGAGCGAAGCATTCTCTGTCAAGGAATCATGCCCTGTCAGTTGGGACCACTGATGGAGTGAGCGATTCCATCTGGATATTTAATGGAAGAAAATTCATGTGCGCGGGTCAACTTCCACCCTAAATAATATTTCATCAATGCGCGTGAACTGAATATTCTATGTTCACCAGTCAACTTCCACCCTAAATAATATCTAACCAGTGCGCGTGAACCGAAGGTTGCCTGTTCACAAATCATGCCCTGTAAGTTGTCTACTTATACGCCACCAATGATATCACTGGATTCCGTCCACCATGTAAGTTGCCACGTATACGCCACCAATGATGTTACTGGATTCCGTCCACCATGTAAGTTGCCACGTATACGCCACCAATGATGTCACTGGATTCCGTCCACCTTATAAGTTGGCTCCTTATAGTCCCCTAATGATGTTACTGGATTCCGTCCAAATTATTATATAACAAGATGCCCTTCTGGTTTATGTCCACCAATTCATATTATTTTTGGGAATATTTGTGTGAATTATATCGATCAGTTATTGGTTTTTCGTAATGGCTAGTGTTTCAGAGGCGGCCCTGTTTCTGCTTGTCCAAGCCTTGTGGGCAACGGCATCACACCCTCCGTGGCAAGGGAAGTCATCTCTGGTGCAGTCCAACAATCGCTGCTCTGAGAGGGAATCCAAGTTGCCCGTTTTGATATATTCGATCCCTCCAGCGTCTATTATATATTCCAAGATATTGCCTCCGGTGCTGCAATTATAGCCTGCTGTATTGCAGTCAACCAATTGCTGCGGTGATAGGTTAAAAATTTGTTTGTTTTGATAAAGTTGATGCCCTCTACAGCAGTTACAGGTGCAAATGCCCAACAGCAACCTCCAAGTCCAGAAAATAAACAATATATCAGTTGTATTAGAAAAGAATATTTTGTATCAAGAAGACCACCCAGAAGATATATTCTTGATACACTTTTCTTTTCTATTATAGCTGACGTATTGTTTATTTTTTGGTCTTGCAGAATGGTGCGGGGCGTTTACGGCTGTAACCGCCTTAGAGGTCCTCCCCTCTATCTAAACAGGCGAGTTGTTTTCCCTATCAGTGCAGCAACTTTTAGACTGCACTAGAGAAGACTTCAATTGCGACAGCCGAGCGCATTTTGACTTCGCTGTTTTTGATGCTAAGTATCCATACACTGCTGTAAATGGCCGAATCACAAAGGTACAATAATAAGTCTTAATGATTAATACTGAGATGGATTTGTGCATGAAGACAGTTAAATCTCGTTAAGATAGATTTGTGCATGAAGATAGTTAAATTTGGTTATTACCATTAAGATAGTTAGATCCGGTTTATTATAATAAAAATTTATAATAATTACATATCCAATTAGTAAGAGAGTAAATCATTTTTTTCTTCTCTTTTGTTATATATTGAATCTAAAGAAGTAGCAACAATTATTAACCACTTTGAATATGTCTATTCTAAGGATCAAGGAGATTCCAAAAAAGGAGTAACTCATTTCAGTAGGTATAGAAGGAAGTTGTAAATATTTCATGTTTATAGAAAGGTAAGTTGTTATGACTTTATAGTGTCATTGAGAAAGAATAAGGAGATGAATAATTTAATTGGTCCAAATAACCTAATTTTGTTGGTTAAGTACTGCATATTTAAGGATACCTGCCCCACCTACTTTAGAATTGCAATTATTGAATATTGCACCTTAAATAAGAGAATTAATTACTAGATATTGAAGAACTCTTGGGGACTTAAATGGGTACAATAATGATACACTAGAATACACATGAAAACATTAAAGCACCATAAGGGTTAGAATATACATTAAAGAAGTATAAGGGTTATGTTGTATTCTCATTGAGGAATCATACCTAATAAAAAATACATAAGATATTGATATGAAATTAGATGTTGATCACATTATCAATGAATGGTAGCAATCGCCATGACAAAAGTTTGGCAAAAGAAATATCAAGGCACAATATTGTGAAGATTTATAATTTATTATATTAAGCATCAAATATTTTACAGAAGTTTAATAGGAAAAATACATTAGTATTTTATTTTGTAGAAGTTATAAGGAAGAGATGCTAGTGCAAATAACCAAATTGTGCTTTTTAAATAAGGGAGTATTTAATAGTACATGGGCCACTACACTTGACCATACAATTGCAAGGTTGGATATCCCATCTTGATTAATGGAATTAATTACTAGATACTCAAGAACTCTTGGGACGATAAGAATGATACACTATAAGAGACATTAAAGCATGATAAGGGTTATGTTGTATTTCCATGTAGGACTTATACCAATGAAAAATACTTAAGATGTTGATATGGAATCAGATATTGATCACATTAACCATGAATTGTACCAATAGCCATGACAAAAATTTGACAAAAAAAAATTAAGATACAATAGTGTGAAGACGTATAATTTATTATATTAAACATAACATATTTTATAGAAGATTAATAGGAAAAATACATTTTTAGAAAAATACAATTTTTATTATTTTGTAGAAGTTTAATAATTTAAATATAATAGTGTATAGTATTATTATAAGTAGTATATTAAAATAATTTTAATTTAAAATTTTGTTGTATTCTTTATAAATTGTAAATGTAACTATAAAAATCTTATGTTAATTTAAAAATATATTAATTTAGTTCTATATTTCAGTTATTAATTTGTTTTTCAAAATAACTGTAAATTAAAAATTAAATGGAATAACTGATCCATTCACCCAATTGATGTTCATCAAGGTTAGCCCACGTGGAGAAGATGGAATTTTAGTGATGCAATTTTAAGGATAGACGGTTGTTAGGAAGTAGGGGAGGCAGACACATTATGCAATGGTCGCTTCCTAGCTTTCAACTTCACTAGGCTTCCATATTACAACTTTGAAAGATCTATAGCCAAGGTGATACAAAATTTTCTTTTTGCTCCTTTCAAAAATAATTTGGAATCTTTCTTTGTTTACATTATCAAAGCTCAAACTGATTAATTTTATTGTTTGGCTAGATTCACTTCTTTTCCGACTAGAATTTTTGTTTAATACGACCATGAATTGATACTAGGGATCTATTGAAATATTAATTTCAAACTGTTGTACTGCGCGCATTTAATTCAGCAAAACTACCACTCTTCCATCGGACCGCTTTTGATGAGGAAGTGGTATTCACTCAAACGGCCCCGATACAATCATTTTTTGATGCATGTCCTCGGTACATTTTGCAAAACCACTTTTTATCGGAGTGTAAACTTCAGCAGAAATGGGCCTTCCGATATTGACCACAGCCGTAGACCTGCACCATTTTGCACATTGCGCAAAGTTTTGTTTTGACCGCCGTTTACTACACTGAAGTAATTAATGGTATTTACGTTGGTTCGAGATTGTAGGTGAAATGTTTCAATTTTTTTTTATGCACAGAAGTATGGAAAATTAAATGAAAGGTATGGTCATTTTTTTGTTAAAAAATATACGCAATGTAATATGTAAAAAAATAGAAAAGCTCGTGTTTTGTGGTGTGGTCGTTGTTTGGTGAAAAACAACAAGGGAGAAAGCACACATTGCAGCGTGCAAGTAAAACACACACAACAGTGTCAATGTAGTGAGTTGACTATTGTAATGCAAGGAAATAAACACACAGCAGTGCGAAACAAAAACCACAACAAAGCAGCGTGAGGAAAAATATATGCAGCGCTGCATATTTATTTTTTCTTGGTTGATTGAAATGTAATGTGAAGAATGGATATGTAAGAACTTTTTATTTACAGTAGTAAATGTAAATGAAGAATTTAAACACAGTAGTGTAAATCTTTTCAAAAGGAGACAGAGTAATTTTTATGGAAATGTTCTTGGTGTAATCCCTGAGATAGAGGAAGAATATTTTTGTAACAACAATTGTCTTTGATTAATGAATACAAAGCTTTTGTGGGTGTGTGTAATACTCTCTTCTTAGAAAATAATTTGTTTATAGCTTCCTTGTGTTAAGATCCTGGAGAAAAACAGAACATTATTCTCTGTTCAGTGATTTTGTTTTGGAATTTACCAAAAAATTCCCAACAGTGGTATCAGAGCTTGTCCAGGGTCTTTGAAGGTGTCAAAGAAGCTGAAGGAAGGATTTATTGTTGCGGCAGATTCTCGAGCAAAGTGAAGTCTCAAGCAAAAGAATCCAGGTATTTCTCAAAGTTTTTTTTGTGTTGCTGTTGAAGAAATAGTGAGTTATTTAAAAAAAAACACACTCAACTATTAGAAGCATAGTTTAGAGAGCTAGAATGGCCATCACCAGCACCAGCATGGGTATGTTTAATACTCAGCTCCCACAGTTTAATGGGAAAAACTATGACTATTGGGCAATAACCATGAGAGCCTTGTTTGCTTCTCAAGATTTATGGGAATTAGTTGAATATGGGTTTGAAGAACCAGTAGATGAAAATGAGTTTAACAGATTAACTCAGGCAGAGAAGGATCTATTGAAGAGCAATAGGAAGAAGGATTCCAAAGCTCTAGTATTTTTGTATCAAATAGTGCATGAAAGTGTGTTTCCAAGGATAACAGTAGCCAAGACATCCAAAGAAACATGAAAAACTCTCAAGACAACCTATCATGGCATGGAGAAAGTGAAAATAGCAAAACTACAGTTGCTCAGGAGAGATTTTGAAAATCTTTGCATGAAGGAGTCACACAATATTGACTCATTTTTCACACATGTAATTGGACTCGTCACACAAATAAGCACTCATGGAGAAATTCTTGAAGAAAGGAGGATTGTGGAGAAACTGTTGAGGAGCTACATGCATCACTGATAACACATGAGCAGAGGTTGAGTAGAATTGAAAAATCATCTCTAGAGAAAACCTTTAAGACCCACATGTCTTTTGGAAGAGGAAGAGGTCAAGGCAGAGGAAACAAGAGAGGAAGAGGCAGAAGCCAAAACAGAGGTGGAAGAAATAGTCCAGTAAATGCTCAAGGAAGAGGCAACAATCCAAATCAGAACCAAGGCCAAGGCAGCAGCCAACAAAGTGGACAACATCATGCTCAAGGACAAAGGTATGATAAATCCAATGTCCAATGTTATTATTGTAAAAAATATGGGCATTATGCCAATGGGTGTAGGAAGGAGCAGCATGATATGAGTAATAGATCTAGTGCAAATATCACTAGAGAAAATATCATCCAAGATAATGTGTTAGCTTGTAAGATGGCTGAAACAAAGAGTGATGATATATGGTTTCTAGACTCTGGTTGCAACAACCATATGACAGGAAACATAGCCTTGTTTTCTAAATTAGATCAAAATGTGAAATCACAATTCACACTTGGGACTCATAGTAAAATTTCTGTTATGGGAAAAGGAGAAGTTAAAATATTTACAAAGAAAGGTGAAAAGAAAACCATAGCAGATGTCTATTATGTTCCTGGAATGAAATGTAACCTCTTGAGTATTGGTCAACTTATTCAAAAGGGGTATAATGTTTTCTTTGTGAATGATGTATGCACCATCAGGATAGAGCACCCAGCAAAAGATGCTTGTTGAAGTGGAAATGACAAGGAATAGGATTTTCCCTCTCAGAATAAGGGAAGATTTAAAAAATAAAGAAGTAATAGCAGCAGTGACACAAGAGGCTTTCCAAAGCGAACCAAAAGATGAAAATTGGTTGTGGCACTTGAGGTTTGGACATCTCAACTTTAGAGGTCTTAACTTGTTGAGTAGAAAAAATTAGGTAAGAGGGTTACCATTGATAGAGAAACTGGAAAGCCTTTGTGAAGGTTGTATCTTGGGGAAACAATATAGAGAAAATTTTCCATCAGGGAAAAGCATAAGGGCAAAAGCACCCTTAGAAATTGTTCACTCAGATGTATGTGGACCGATGCAAACTCCATCATTAATAGGTAACTAATATTTTCTAACATTCATTGATGATTTTACTAGAAAACTTGGGTTTATTTCACGAAGAACAAAAGTGAATTGTTTGAAAAATTTTGAAATTTCAAAGCACTTGTAGAAAACCAAAGTGTGCTGCATATCAAAGTTCTAAGAACTGATAGAGGAGGTGAGTATATCTCCAAAGAATTTTTACGTTTTTGTAGAGAAAATGGAATTCACAAACATTTTACCACTAGGTACACTTCGCAGCAAAATCGAGTTGCTGAAAGGAAGAATAGGACAATCATGGATATGGCAAGGAGCATGTTAAAGGCAAAACATTTGCCAAATGATTATTGAGCTGAAGCTGTACACTGTGTAGCATATATTTTGAATAGGTGTCCTACAAAAGTGGTCGTGAACGGAGTGCCGGAAGAAGCATGGAGTGGGAGAAAGCAAGGGGTCACCCACATGAAAGTTTTTGGATGTATGGCTTATGCACACATTCCAGATCAGCTAAGGAGGAAGTTGTACAACAAAGGGGAGAAATGTGTTTTCATTAGATACAATGAGGAATCCAAAGCTTACAGGTTGTATATCCCATCTACCAAGAAGTTTTTTGTGAGCAGAGATGTTCAGTTCATTGAAGAGGAAGCTCGGGATGGAAGCATAGACAAAACAATGAATGTTAAAAATTGTTTGTCTCATGATGAAAATGATGAGGAGATGGCTGAAATACATCCCCAAACAGCAGTGCCAACACAAGGGCAGCAAGGAACACCCTTGAGGAGAAAAGAAAGTGCCTCTCCAAGAACACCACAAGGAGGAAATTCGAGTGCTTCTTCAAGCACTTGTACACCAAATGAAAGAGGTAAGAAGTTTAGAAATTTAAGATGAAGGTATGAATCCTTTGTTTGCATTATATTGTCATGTTGATGACCCTATTCATTTCGAAGAAGCAATTAAGGATAGGAAATGGATAGAAGCTATGGATGAGGAGATCAATGCGATAGAAAGAAACAGGACATGGGATTTGGTTGAACTACCAAAAGGTAAAGAAGTCATTGGAGTTAAATGGGTCTACAAGACCAAGAGTAATGTTGAAGGCAAAATATAAAGACACAAGGCAAGGCTGGTTCTCAAAGGATACAAGCAGTAGTATGGGAGAGACTATGAGGAAACTTTTGCACTGGTTGCTAGAATGGAAACCGTGAGAGCAGTGCTATCTATAGCAGCACAAAACAAGTGGAAAATTTACCAAATGGACGTGAAGTCAACATTTCTAAATGGGGTGTTAATGGAAGAGGTTTACATTGAACAATCTCTAGACTATGAAAAGAAAGCGAGGAGCACAAAGTGTGCAGATTGAAGAAAGCTCTTTATGGGCTGAAGCAAGCACCAAGAGCATGGTACAGCAGGATAGATTCCTGTCTACTCGAAAATGGATTTGAAAAATGTAAGGGAGAACCCACCTTCTACATCAAAGAAAAAGATAGTAAAATTCTAATTGTTGTGTTATATGTTGATGATGTTATTTTCACAGGTAATGATGATTATCTCACTGAAAATTTCAAATCAGTCATGAAAAAAGAATTTGAGATGACTGACATGGGTTTGCTGAGATACTTCTTAGGAATAGAAGTAGATCAAAATGAAAATGGGACTTTTATCTCACAAGAGAAATATGCAAATGAAGTGTTCGAAAGATTTAATATGCACGAGAGAAAGGGAGCAATCACTCCCACACTGATGGGATTAAAACTCAGCAAACAGGACAGGAGTAAGGATTTTGATCCTAGCTTGGATAAGAGCATAATTGGCAGCCTAATGTATTTGACTTCAACTAGGCCAGATATAATGTTTGCTGTTAGTTTAATTTCCAGATTTATGGGGAGGCCAAAAGAAGCACATTGGGAGGAAGCAAAAAGAATTCTGAGGTATGTTAAAGGTATTAAACAATTTGGTATTTTATATACTACTTCAAAATGTTCATATTTAATTGGATACACTGATAGTGATTGGGCTGGAATTGTAGATGATCGGAAAAGCACATCCGGTTATGTTTTTCACATGGGTTCAGGAGCTATTTCATGGGCTTCTAAGAAACAACTTATTGTAGCATTATCTACAATAGAGGCTGAATATGTGGTAGCTACCGCAGCAGCATGTCAAGCAGTTTGGATGAGAAGGATGTTGAGGAGCTTATGCCAAGAGCATGCAAAAGGAACAATGATTTTTTGTGACAATAGCTAAGTTATTGCATTATCCAAGAATTTTGTGTTTCATAAGAGAACGAAACACATTGACACAAAGTTTCACTACATCACGGAATTGGTGAACAATGAAGAAATTATTTTAAAACATTGTAGGACTCAAGAGCAGGTTGTAGACATTCTGACCAAGCCATTGGGCCAGAAAAGTTTCGAATTTTTGAGGAAATGTTTGGGTATAACTGATAACCCAGCAGTTGAAATTAAAGGGGAGTGTTGAAATATTAATTTCAAACTGCTGTACTACGCGCATTTAATTCAGCAAAACCACCAATCTTCCATGAGACCGCTTTTGTTGAGGAAGTGGTATTCACTCAAATGCCCCCGATACAATCATTTTTTGATGGGTGTCCTCACTACATTTTGCAAAACCACATTTTATCGGAGTGTAAACTTCAGCAAAAATGGGCCTTCCGATATTCACCACAGCTGTCCGATTTTTTGAGGGTAGATCAACAGTTGATGTAGAGCCACACATGTGCACCATTTTGCACATTGCGTGAAATTTTGTTTTGACCGTCGTTTAATGCACTGAAGTAATTAATGGTATTTACGTTGGTTCATAAATTGTAGGTGAAATGTTTCAATTGTTTTTTATGCAGGGAAGTATGGCAAATTAAATGAAAGGTATGGTCATTTTTTTTGTTAAAAAATATACGCAATGTAATATGTAAAAACATAAAAAAGCTAATGTTTTGTGCTGTGGTGGTTGTTCGATGAAAAACAACAAGGGAAAAAGCACACATTGGAGTGTGCAAGTAAAACACACAAAGCGGTGTGAATGTAGTGAATTGACTATTGTAATGCAAGGAAAGAAATGCACAGAAGTGCGAAACAAAAACCAGAACAGAGCATCGTGAGGAAAAATATATGTAGCAGCGCATATGTAATTTTTTTGGTTGATTGAAATGTAATGTTGATTGAAATGTAATGTGAATAATGGATATGTAAGAACTTTTTATTTACAGTGGTAAATGTAAATTAACAATTTACACACAACAGTGTAAATCTTTTCAAAAGCAGACAGAGTAATTTTTGTGCAAATGTTCTTGGTGTAATCAGAATATTTTTGTAAGAGTAGTTGTCTTTGATAATACAAAGCTTTTGTGAGTGTGTGTAATACTTTGTTCTGAGAAAATAATTTGTTTATAGATTTCGTGTGTTAAGATTGTAGAGAAAACAGAGCATTATTCTATGTTCAGTGATTTTGTTGATTTTGTTTTGGAATTTACCAGAAAATTCCCAAAAATATCTACACAAATTTTAACAAAACCCTACACAATTTTTTTTTTTTTTTTTTTTTTATTTTATTTTTTATTATTTTATTTTTTTTTTTTTTTATTTTTTTTTATTTTATTTTTTTTTATTTTTTTTATTTTTTTTTTTTCTGTGTAAAGACTGAACTAATGTATTAAAAAGAGAGAAAAATTATTTACAAAGAGGCATTGCCTCTGAGAGAGTCTTGAAGCTCTCTCTTCCAGGAGATCTTTTCAAAACTAAGTGATTTTACTGCTCTTATAGTCTGAGTCGATTTGGAAATCAGAGCAGATAAGCAAAAATAGACAACCAAGAGCATGGACTTGACATAGCTACATCGGACCAAAAAACCCGTAGCCTTCGATAGCTGGCCTACAGTGGGTCGTTGAACTGAGAATTTTGACATTGAACGGACATAAAAGACGCAGAACAAGTAAACTGAAAGTAGACATATAGACTCAAAAAACCAAAGGCCTGCCTGGTGACGTCCTCCGCCGAGTGGTCTTTAGCCTGGTGCGTCACCTCCATTGCCGTCATCCTCATCCGATTCAGGAAGCCAATCGATCATTAGCCCATCTTGCACATTGGTGATCTTCATTCCTGGGGGAAGCTTGGGAATCAACCGATTGCGATGGAAATGGTCCGGCCATTTCTTTACTTGGCTTGTCTGGGCTTCATCCTGCTGCATTGCAGCTTTGCCCTTATCTTGCTTCTCAGTGCCTGACTGCTGATGTCTTCGTTGACGCTCCTCCACTGGTGCTGGGGCTGTCATCACGCTGGGGGGTTGTAGCAGGCCCATGGAATCTGACTGGTCGCTGGAGGTGTCATCCTCCCTCATTGTGTCTTCCAGAGGGGTCGGAGAGTGCTCCCCCTCTGAATTTCCTGAATTTCCAGGGCTACTGTGATTTTCCTCCTCCTCGGAGAAGATCACTGTAACAAGGGTTGTGACTGTGGGTTTGTCAAGCCTACTTTTGAAGTGGAACTTCGTAGTTTGGACAGAATTCTCCAGTGAATTGTTCGAGTCCTCCGAGACATGGGGATCAGGGTATGCTGTAGATATCGGCTCAATTCTCTGAGGAGACGACCTTCCCCTGCCTCCCGTGCCACCCCTGTTCCCAAAGTGATGACCTCTGCGTGGAGTGGCTCTAAAACGGGGCGGCATTTTCCAAATGTGCTGCAATCCAGTTGCTCTTCCCCACCACGGATTATGAGCCAAATTTGGAGAATTTCCCAGATTCTCAGTGATGAGAGTGCTACCACCAGTTTTAGATCTCCACCCCACACTCTTGCGCTCCAGTCCCTGCCGAAAGACCTGAATTCCGCCCCGGTAACTACCCCAATTCACTGTATTAATAGCTGCTATTGAGGGGAATTGCCCATGATACGATATCCCCCAGCTGGTGCACTCAGAGGGTGGCACTGCAAGTTTCTTTGCCCTTTGTAACAGGGCCAACCTCCCTAAGCTTCCGCCGGCATCACTCTCAGGCTCAATATCCTCACATTCTTCTGCCTCAACTAGCATAATGAGTGCCAACGTTCTGTATAAACTCTGCCTACGTTTCTCCATGCTTCCTTGGTAAGAGTAGCTGCCTCCCGCGCCCTGTGTACCGTCAACTTGCAGGCATATTGAATGGAATTCAATACCCATCGCATATGCTCTTGAGTCTATCCTAGTTTTCCTACTAGCCACCTGCCCGCATGTGCTTGCGTGTGTCTGCATGGCATGCGCTTTAATTGCCAGGCTGATCACCCGCATCTGGGTGAAATTCATCCCCTTCTTGCATATCTTTTGTCAATAAGGATTGAAATTTAGAAAGATCCACTTCCGAGGCTATACTCTGTAAGGGCCCCTCGAAGAAATCTTTTCCTTTTTCCACTCCTAGATTAGCCATAAAGTCAGCCAGCTTATTTCCTTCCCTTTTAATGTGCTTGAAAGATATGGCTGGATGAGCTTCGAGCCATTGCTTGAGCGTCTCAAGCCTGTTAGCCAATCTCCAGCTACTGCTTACCTTGTGAACAACTGTTCCCTGTTGTAATTTTGTAGCTATGTTAATCAAGATTTGAGAGTCACCTTCCACTATCAGAGGCATATACTGGTATTTTTGTGCGACTTGTAGACCACGCCAAAGTCCCTCAAGTTCTGCCACATTGTTAGTATTCCATCCTGTCGAGCCAAAGAATGTGATGAGAGCATTGCCTTGATGATTTCGTATGATCCCTCGATATCCTGTGCTTCCCGGGTTCCCTTTCGATGCCCCGTCGAAGTTAAGTTGGAAAACATTGATAGGAGGAGGATTCCAGCTTGACTTGGAAGCATGGAGCTTGGGAGGTCTGTCCTTAGTAGCAATCGTTGTTTGTAATTGAAGTTGCCAATTACCATATATTGCCTATTCCTGGGGTGTAGTAGGGAGTTCCTCCGTTGACTAGCTTCTGATGGAGAGAGTTTCTTAGATATTCTGGTCCAGCAGTGTCCAAACCTGCTCCATCTTCATGGCTTGATTTCTGAAGATTCGTCGATTTCTTTCCTTCCACACATTCCACATTAGTAATCCTGGGATTATTTGCCATAAAGTGTTGAGGAGGCTGCTTTGAAATGGCTGTTGGGCCCAATTGCGGAGCGTTCTTTTAAGATCCCCCAGCACTCGTCCTTCCTTTCTGCACCGAAAGGTTACCTTTTCCCACAGTTGTCTAGCCATCGGACAAGTTTGCATAAGGTGCAAGGCTGACTCCTCTTCCTGATTACAATTTAGACATATTGAAGGACCCTCAAATTTCCTTTTTCTTATATTATCCCAGGTAAGGATTTTGTTATGTGCCAGGAGCCAAAGAAACGTGGATACCTTCGGCCAAATAGGCGGCTTCCAGATTTGTTCCCATAGTTTGTCCTTGGATGCTAGATCTTTTATAGTGAGATGATAGGCCTCTTTGGTAGTGAAGACCCCCTTCTCCGCATATCCCCATCGAAGCACATCTTTCCCATCCATCTTTAATATTTTCCTTTTTGTAATTCTGCATGTAAGGCCTGTTTGGTATTCTCCGAGCCAGTTGGAACGATGCTCTACGCCTCCATCCATTCTCTCTTATATTGGGTCGGATGTTTCCAATATTTATTGACTTTGTCCAACTGATTTATTTCCCTCTCCGGGAGCCCCTGAATTATGTTGTTTAGGTTGGGAGTTGTTGCCAAGAGTCTCCCCAGAACCTTGCTGTGCCTCCATCTCTGACTTCCCAAAAACTATGCCTTTGGATTAATTCTTTTTGTCTGAATGCCGAGTTCCATATTATGGAACCTTTACTTACCTCTGTCATTCTGAGTCGCTCTTCTAGTGGAAGATTGCGAGCATATTTTGAGGTCCAGAGGGTAGCCCACTGCGTGTCTGAGTTAGTTAGCCATTTCCACCACATTTTTGCCCCCATAATGATATTGCTATGTTCAGGGTCTCTCAGACCAATGCCCCCTACTATTTTTGGAAGGGTGGCTTTCTCCCATTTTATCAGAGCCCATTTTCGGTTCGGTCCTGAGCTTTCCCAGAGGAAATTCCACTGCAGCTGTTTAATTGCTTTGAGGACCCATTTTGGCGCTGCCATGACAGAGAATAGATACAGTGGCATAGACTTAAGAACAACTTTGATAAGTATAACTCTACTAGCCATGTTGAGAGCCCTCTGGGTCCAAAGGAAGAGCCGAGCTTCCAGCTTTTCCAACAGATCGGTCCAAGTGGCATGCTTAAGAGCCGATGCTATCAATGGAGCCCCAAGATATTTGGGCGGCAAGGTGGCTATAGTAAATCCAAGAATTCGGGCTATGGCTCTTTGGGTCACAGGGGGCATGTTAAAGAAAAAGAGTTGGGATTTGACTCTGTTTATGAGGGCGCCTGAGGCAAGGGAGAAATTGGTGAGCAAGGCATTGAAGGCTCTGGCTTCCTGAACCGAGGGGTGGCCAAAAAGCATATTATCGTCAATAAATTGCTGATGAGAAACAGCAAGTGCCTGGTGGAGGGAAATACCTTTTATTTTGCGAGATAGGAGGGTTGTTTTTATACTGCGGCCCAAACCTTCAGCCATTATAACAAACAAGAATGGAGAGAGAGGGTCTCCTTGCCTGATTCCTCGGGTAGGACGAAAAGTGGAAGAGGGAATGCCATTGATAAGAATTGAGAAGAAAGTGGAATAAATTAGACTACTTACCCATCTTACCCAAGCCGGAGCAAAACCAAAAGCATGAAGAATAGACTGCATATACTCCCAACTTACACTGTCAAATGCTTTAGATAAGTCTATCTTTAAAAGCATACCTGGTTTTTTCTGATGCTTCAGAGAGTGTATTACTTCATGAGTGAGAATTATCCCGTCCGTTATCTGTCGCCCCTCTACATAGCCAGATTGTTCTGACGAAATGATAAGAGACAGAAGGGGCTTGAGGCGAAGAGCAATGACCTTGGAAACAATTTTGTAGATTATATTGCATAGAGCAATTGGCCTATATTTGTCTGGTGAGGGGGAATCCTCTGCTTTGGGTATCAGAGAAATGAATGTAGCATTCATGCCTTCGTACATCCATCTGAGCGCTCGCGATTCTTCCGCTACTTGCCATACCTCCCATTTAATCGTTTCCCAGAAGTGTTGGAAAATGTTTGCTGTGAAACCATTGGGGCCTGGTGCCTTCCCTGCTTTTAGTAGGTTCACCGCTTCTTCTACCTCTTGGAGACTAATCGGTTTGAGGAGGAGAGTATTGTGATCCTCAATAATTAATTTGGGAATGTGGCTGGTGATTTTGTCAATCGCCTCCTTCCTATTAATGTTAGGTTCCTGGTTCATTTTTTTGAAGTAATTATAGAATTCCTTTTCTATTCCTTCATGAGTTTCGATCCTGTTACACTGTTCATCCATGACAAAAGCTATTTGGTTACTCATATGTCTCTGAACGGTTGTTTTGTGGAAGAATTTTGTGTTTCTCTCCCCTTCCTGTAACCATTGAACTCTGGACTTTTGCCGCCACAAAATTTCCTCTTGTCTGTCTCTTTCTAAAATTTTTTGCTCCATATCTTGCTCCTTCTGGGTCAGTTCTGCTGTTCTTCCTTCTGAGATTATTTTTTGCTGAATCGTCTTCATTTCCTTGTTGAGAAGTTCTTTTGCCTTGAAGATTTTGCCAAACGTAGATTTGTTCCAGCGTTTGATCTCCTCTTTTAGGCATTTTAGTTTCTTCTGGAACCTGGCCATTTTCGAATCTTTCATTGGATTAAGATTTTGCCAAGTGCTTCTGACAAAATCATGGAAGTTCAGATGGCTGAGCCAGAATGCTTCAAATCTGAAGGGTCGGCATGTGTTGTTACCTGGTCTGTTCCAGTGTAGGGCGATAGGCCAGTGATCTGAGCCCGAATATGGCAGAATGGACGCCGTGAATTCTCCTCCAATGTGGACTGCATTGTCGGAAATTAAGAAGCGATCCAGGCGCGAGGCTATTTGCTGAGGCTACGCCCTCTTATTGCTCCAGGTGTATAGTCCATTGATTGTCGGGAGATCTATGAGCCAGTTGTCCTGAATGAAGTCTTTCAGCGCTGATCTGTCCCTGTTTACTCTGCATCTTCCACCTTTTTTCTCCTCCTGGGTTGCTATCATATTAAATTCTCCTCCAGAGACCCATAGCGGGTGAGTCCTGTTTTCATTTAGCTATCCTATCCGTTCAAGGATCTCCGCTTTTGATTGTGATTCTTGTGGGAAGTAAACATTTGTTAGATGCCCATAAATGTTTGTTCCCAGAAGATGAAAGGTCGCTTGGATAAAATGCTTATTTCCGTGCATATTTTCCAATTGGATTTTCCTGGAGTCCCAGAGTATAGCAAGACCCACTAAGGCTCCTTGTGCATCTACTACCATCACTTGGCCCCCTCGCCATGCTTTGGCCGCTATTTTTTCCAAGGAGATCGACTTACATTTGGTTTCCTGCAAAAAAAGGATTGCTGGTTTTTCCTCCATGACCATATCTTTAAGTAACTTTCCTTTTCTGGGGCTGTTGAGCCCTCTTATGTTCCATGAGATTAGCTTCATTGAGAGGGTTTGGGATTTGTGTTGAAATACTTGGTGAGTTTGGCATATCTGCTAGACTCAACCAATACCTCTCCTATTTTGATAGTTCTTTCCAAGGTTGTTTTCCATCCCACTTACTACCTATTTGAACACCCAATGAGTATTTTCTTTGCGCTCTATGTAAAATTTCTACTAAATTATCTACTTGTTGATCAGGAATTTTATCAAACTTACCCGTTTGACAGGCATGTTCCAGACCGAGGATGTCAAGTTCCCCAATATCCAGTGGTTCTGTATCATCCTCCATGAAGTGTGGGGCTGGATCACTATCCGCTATTTCTTTCTCTTTACTTCCATTGATGATGTTGTTGTCGATTTCCATGTCTGGATTGCTCCACATTTCAGGTGCCGATTCATGCATCTCCTCTTCTTGTACTTTCTCCTTATCCCCGTGATTCAACGGTTGCCCTATTTCTGAGGCTTGCTTCGCCTTCCCTTTGATGGGCTTGGGATTTGGCCAGTTTTGCATTTCCTCCTGATCTAGGGCAGTAAAGCTGTTACTTGTGGAGGGTTTACCCTGCTCTTCTGTTGAGGCTTTAGGAGGTCCGCTTTATTTCCTACTTCCTCTTCTTCGAGTGATGACCTTGGTGAAGCCGTCCTCTGCTTGTTGGTTCTGATTTTCTGGGTTCTTTGGTTTGATATTCATAGGGCAGTCCCTGAATAGATGTCCTAATGCATGGCATTTCCTGCATCTAAACGGAACATGCTCGTAGTCTATTAGTTGGATCCAATCCTCATCTTCATGAAAGAGACGTATCGTATCAAGTAAGGGTTTCTTCAGGTCCATATAAACACAGATCCTCGCATATGAAGCATGAGAGGTCAACTTGATTGTTTTCGTTTCCTCAGCAATCTTGACAAATTTGCCTAACACTGCACCAATGGCCTTTAGGGAGTTCTCCTCCCAGTATTCCCATGGTAGGGAGTAGAGTCTGATCCACACTGGCACCTAGCTCAGATCTTCCTTATCTGGGTTGAAGCGGGCTACCCATTCCCTCAAAAAGAGCCCAGCCGAGTTGAAGAAATAAGGACCTCCATCAATAACCCTATTTCGGTCTTCCAATCAGTTGAAGATCGCTGTAAAAAAGCCTTTTGGCCCTAGTAGAAGAGTGATCTATCCCTTTGGCCTCCATTTGGCATTGATCCAGGTTCTTAGGGCTCTTTCATTAGGCCAAAAACCAATAAACTTGCCTATGAGGGCGTGGTCCCTCATGTATTGTATTCTGGCGTTGATACGGTGCCCTGGTAACTCCACCTCCGGCCGATGGGTAGCCACTGGCTTGCAGGTTGATGAGGTAACCTGGGGCCTGTCTCGTTTTGCATGCTCCTCCTAAGTCTGCTGGTCGTCCCCTGCATTACCCTCTTTTAAAAGCTGCTTTCTCTCCCATGTCGCCAATGGGTCTTTTTTGCCTGTCAGGTTTTGGAGAGGACCCCTCTTCGTCCCCCTGAAGGGCGGTCATGCTGACCCTCAGCCCCGAATGCTGTACGGATCCGCTTTCTGCCCTCTTCAGACCTGATGCCGCTGTACAGGGCTGCCGTAGCAGGTGAACGCAGAAACCCTAGTTTCTGCCTGGCGCCCGTGACCCTACACAAATTTTAACAAGGCGCTACACTGTCAATTTTTCTGAAAGTGAAAGAGTGAATAATGAAAAGAAATGATCATGCTAGTAATATATTGATAGACCACTTCAAGCCTCAATTGAAAGCACAAGCACAGAACGCCAGATGCTGCACTGATAAAATGGTTTTAGGGAAAACCGTTTTTTTTAAGTCATACTGTTTGTCATGCTCCTCTTGGAATACAATGTTTAGTTATATATATATATATCATTTTCAGCTGATACATGCAGCAAACTTTATTTCGTAATTTATTAAGTCCCATCCGTGTTGCATAGTTAAAGACCGTTATAGAGCCTTTAACCGTTTGTCTGGAAAATTGATCCCTCTCAAGCCCGAAGTGATTAACCTGGTTTGTTTTCAAGCTAATTTTTTAACCAAATTGACATAAATTTATATGCCCATCATCAAAGAAACACAGTTCTAGAGCCTTTAACCATTTGTCAGAAGAATTGAGCTCTCTCAAGCCCGAAGAGATTAACCGGATTGCTTTTCACGCTAACTTCTTTTTAGCAAAATTCACATAAATTTATATGGCCATCATCAAAGTGTATATTATCATAGTTATATCTTTTAACAACAGAGCGCAAAAATGCATCACTACAGTTTAATACCAATTTTGGTGCACCCACTCATCGAGAGTTGCCCACGACCAAAAAGTTTAAACCATAAACAATCACAGGGCCAAAAGGTTTAAAAAATAAATAATCACTTGCTGTTGATAATCTGCAATCAAGAATCTACATGTAACTTTATTCACTTTGAGAGACGGAGTTTCTGTTACCTGATCCACCCACTAAATATTTAGGGTTTGGAGACAAAGTTTCTGATTATATGACATCATTGAAGGATTTAGATTAGGACCATAAAAATACACCCTAATCTTTAGCTCCACTTCTTATTCTTGATACAATATAAATCGAAAGATATCTAATCCTATAACTATTGCAACTATAGACCTCCATGTAGGAACTTAATACTGCCATCTGGGATTCTCTTACAACCCTATATCTGCAAATTAGAAAACAAGATCTGTGACTTTGACTTGCATAGAGAGGGAAACACCTGAACTTGTTTTAACAAAGATCGAAAAAATCTTCATCGTGGGAGGAAAAGGAACCGATTTCCACTGATGACCACCACTGGGTGCATATTGCCGAGAAAGGTACAAATGATTGCATCAGGCCTTTCTAAAGGCCTATAATTCCTAGGAAGGAATCCACTAAGCCTGGATGCACATGAGAAAAAGTGATTATTGGAAGAATCAATACACTTCCATAGAAGTTATAATTTCTATTGTGGTGGTATTAGTTACCAGTTTGGAATGTTTAATAAAACTCGAGAAGTTTGGTAGAACTGAAAAGTTTTCAGAGTGTTCACATCCAGCCAAGGCCATTGGCGGCTTCACGAGCTACGAAGATGTTGGTGCCGAGTCATTTATCTCCGACAAAAGTAGCTGGTAACTGTCTACGGTAATGCATAAATGAGGCAATTCATTTCAATGGATCCCTCTTTAATGGAGGTCATGAAGGTCGCTCTCATTAATGGCTGCATGGTAGACTCCTAGGTAGAAAGTTTTCTGTAGGAGAATAAGGGGTCTAGCTCGCTCATTCTCACATTGTACTCATGGATAGAACGCACACCGTTTTATGTCTGGATTTCAGTCGATGTAATACTTCCTGCAATAATACACTATAGTATAGTTTTGTTTTACAGTATAATTTTGTTTTGATAATCAATATTATTAGTTAGTAGATGGTAACTTATTATGATCAATTTTCTTTTATATATAAAGAGATAACCATCAACGTTTTTAAAAAGGTTAATAACAAAATAATTCAATACATATATGTATTGTGAGAGTATCTCATCTTTTCTAATTAATAATTAGAGAAAAATCTGTATTTAAAAATACTCATAAGAAAATAAATTGAAATATTTTAATGTCAATTATTTATATATTATTTTGAAAAAATGAAATGATATTAATTATATAATTTAATATTTTATTTTACTCACATGTAATTCCTTTCATACTTTTTAATATATTTTTAAAAATACATTTTATCCATGGGTAAATTTTTTGTGGTTGCATGGAAAGATCATTTTATCTAAATTCAAATTTCACGTAGTAACCTCTTCACTATTGATTCCTTTTGAACAATGTTGTAATAGTTTAAAGCTTGAGCAAAGCACTTTCTTGGGCATGGAATCCCTCCAAGGCATGTTTTGTGGCTTAAAGCTCAAGTTTTGACCGAATCTTGTTGTAAAGCTACGTGAATTTCACGTGTGGGGTGCGAAAGTATAATAAAGTCACAGGGTTGTCTACCTTAGTTTTTAATGTAATATCAACTAGATATACTTACCCATGGTTTGTAGACCATGGGATTGTATAAATAGAGCGAGGCTCTAAGTGTGAAAGAGAACCAAGAACTAATGGAATAAGAGCATGAGAAGTCTAACAGATTGAGTCGAAGTGTAAAGTGTGTTTGTGGGTCATAGAGTAGGAGAAGGCTCTGCAGCTGAGTGCACAAAGGCCTAGTAGTCCGCAACCGAGTGCACGGACCCCTGCATCTGAGTGCATATGGCAGGTCAAGTCTGTAACCATTGAAGAATAAATAAAGAGAAGTTTTGATATAATTTTGTGTATCTTTTCCTCGTTTAATGTACGATTGGATATAATTTGCAAATATATTGTTTGTTCATTACGCGAACCTATATGAATGTTTTGTATTGCTAAGTATAACTTAAGATAGTTAACTAGGCGAAGGTGCTTAAACAATACTAGAAGATAAATACGATCTCGGGTAATAGCGCACATCGCGACAAAACCCTTAGCTAGGGCTACACAAAGGGAGGGTATCAGGTCACGAGGAATGGAAGGCACACAAAGCCACATCCATGCAGGGGAAAACAAAGGCCCTGTCGAACTCATCACAGATCTCTAGGGTGTGGAAACCTAGTTCTAGCACCCTCCCATACTACCTTGGGTGAGACCTCAGTTCGCGCTCCACAAACTGTTGCTGAAAGGACCACTAGTATGGGGATTTGTTTGGCTAATTAACTCCAAAACTGGGTTAAGCCCCGACAAGCCAAAAAATGGTTCCGTTGTTGAGACTAGGATCTGCATAGAGATGTCTGATGTCGTATCACTAGAATCCAACAAAGAAAGGAATTGAAGAGTGGTTGGACAGAAAGATTCACAAGTTCGTGGCATAGGAAAACAGGAATCCATGATTATCAAAGGAAGAGTTGTTAGATTACTACTTGTATAGGGAAATCCATGAAATTTTCTTTGCATCCTTCCCTATTGAGTAGTATGAGTGTATCGCGAGGCTAGCAGATAACTAAGGAAGGTGTGAACTCGACAAACCTATTATGTGGACTCCAGAATTGGTGTTCAGACTTGAAGCATTGGAAGGTAAGATTATGCACATTATCAATCAGTGGCTCGATCGAATCATAGGAGGGTTCATCATCAAATTCACGGTAGATACTTTAGTCACCTATAGCAAAGCAGAACGATGCTTCCTCCAGTGACCCCGAGATAAGTAGGTTAAATCTTTGAACTCTCGGATTAAAATGCTACTATGTGAAAAGAAGGTTATGTGAATAGATTAATGTTTGGGGCTATGCGGAGTGGGAGGATCTGCAGAAATGAAGGTAGCACATAAGTAGAAACTAGTCCCTTGATTTCACCTTTGTGAGGAGGCGAAGAAGAGCTCGCGAAGGTTTTACTAAGAAGTGCGATCAATATGATAAAGCAGAGAATTCCATGCATACCACCCCCACCCACACCACCACCAGTTTCACCATCCTCACCCCTCACTTCGCCCATACCACCTCCGCCACCATGCAAAGCAGTATGGCCACTGCGATAAAGCTACTAGTGTTCAAGGGAATAAGGAATGAAGATCCAGACCAATTTTGGTTCGTAATAAAACCTGTATGGAAAGCACATTGTGTCACAAACGATAATATATAGAAGGAAATGTTGGTGAGCGCTCTACAGGATCACGTGCTGACCTGGTACATTAAGAATTCCAATGACAATCCGATTGCAGGGATAGCGGATACTAGGCTACGCTAAACAAAGAATTTAGCAAGCAAAAATCAGAGGCACATTCGATCATTGGGTTCAAGGATATCACAATACTACCAGGTGAAAACCCAGGGGAGTTGGGTCAAAGACTAAAGTGCACAATTCGCTAAGCGAACATGACGTTAACATATGGGCAACATCGTAAATGGTTTGTAGCATTGTTAACACTGCATCTACAAAATGCACCATCGTAATAAAGACTAACCACTCATGGTGAGGCTTTGGAGGTTGCGATGAGATTACAAAAGACTCTAATAAAAGATCCTAGCATGGGAGTCCAGCAGATTCATGCATAGTTGAAAAACTTATGCCTTGAGATGTAGAGTTTGAAACAAGAGAGGACGGCTCATCAAGAAGTGCATGACAAGGTATGGTGCGTAAAGTGGAAGGGCCAGGGGTACGATAAGGATCACTGCTCAATGTTTGCAAATTACCTTATGGGAGGAGGGCCAGTGCTACTAAGACTGGAGGCACAAGTAGGACCAAGCGCGGTGCCTGCATTATGGTGTGTGATTTGTCAGATAGGAGGGAAGCATGCTACACATAACTACCATATATTATAGAAGTATATGTAGAATCCATAGAAATTGTTTTGTAATTTCTGCAGGTCAGTAGGACATGATGAGTGTACCTGTAGAAGTTATGAATTGATGATGGATTAGACTCCTACCTACAGAGTTCAATCCGAAACACAAGCCCTTCATCAAAACATAGGAATGAAGCGCACCGGATTTCAGGGGTGCAGATGAGGCCGAGGTGGAATGGGACCAGGAAAAGGTTGCAAACAACTAATATGTTACAATTGCAGAGGGCCAGGACATTATGCCTGCGATTATACAAATCTAACACGACCATCGTGCTTATATTGTACATTGTTCGATCATGAGACAAAGGACTATCCAACATTGTTAGTGAGGTTGCGCGATACAAGAGCACTCCAACCTCCCCTATCTCAAAACCTGCAAATGATGATTTCTGAGCCGCACGAGGAAGACCCTAATGTAAACATCGTGCTCTAGAGTGGTATAATGATAGTGGATGACAAAGGCAAGTAGTCTGAAGAAAGGACCTTAGTTCGCAAGGCTCCAACAAAGGATCTAGAAATTGATTTGGAGTGTGCCAAGGAGACATTTGTGGAAGCTAAGAGGAGCTTTGTGGATGCCTTGACTTCATGAAGTAAAGATAGACTCGAGCGAGAAATGGACCCATTGATGCTCACTACATTCTTGGAGACATGCATGAAGCTATTGTGCGACAACAAGGATGTGAAGGGGCTAAAAGAGCTCATAACTAGATGTGTTGGGACTGCGCCAGGAGAACCGCACATAGTCCAGAAGCTCAAGAAGCACACGATGCAAATAGGAAGGGAGATGAGATTGACTGTGGAAATTGGGGAATATGAGATGGATCAAGTTATTCTAGATGTAGGATCGGACGTGAACATCCTATGAAAGCAGACATGGTAGCATATGGGCAGGCCTGCATTGCAATGGTCTTGATGGCGAACCAGCAAAAGATCCTACCTATGGGGAGATTGCAGGGAATCACATTAGATATCAAAAGAGTGAGCGCGCTAGCAGATTTCAAAGTGATAGACATTGTTGATGACAACAATCCCTACCGAGCGCTACTGGGAATAGATTGGGCCACTAACATGAATGGAGTGATAAATCTAAAGAAGTGTAGATGATTTTTGAGAAAAGGTCACTGCACATAGTGGTACCTTTATACCCTGAGGAAGGATCGCACTACACAGAGCTAGTGCACGACTATGACAACGATGGTGATCTAGAGTATATCTACAAGACAACTACACATGAGTAAGGCTAGGTAAGTCCAACCGAAGATTGTCGAATCTCATGGGAGCACGAAAGCTCGTGCACATCAGATTCTAATGAGGGGATAGAACGATGGCAGAACCGGTTAGCAGAGGTAATCACACTCAACTATAACATGATGATGATATCATTCTATTGTGTAACAACAGAGATAAGGGATCTGTCTACGTACGGCGGATTAGATGAAGTGGAGGATTTCCTAAACAAATTTGAAAGAGAAGTGCTAGAACAATAGCGTTTCGATTCTCTGAAATGGGTACTGTATGTTGAGCCCGCAAGATGGTTGGGTACGCACTAGAAGAGTTTTGAGAACTTGCAGGAATGACGAAGGATGATACACATGCAGTTTGGGAAGCCTCAGATGTAGTTAAAGGACATGTATCATGGACAAAATGGTCCGCACGCCCAACTTTCCAGATGGATACCAGCATATGGTGCAAAACTTGTCGGAATGCACACAATCCTCATGGTAGGAGACATGGTGAGTAAGCGGGTGTATGCAAGACAATTGTCTAGATGACCTCTGCGGATGGGATTGTGATGTATGGAAATATCAAGTGCACATACGGATATCCATGCAGAAGCTTTTAACCAAGTATACGTAGCAATGAACAAGGTCCACAATGTGAGATGAACTGACTGGGACTTGCGGTACCAGTGGTTCTATGGGCTTATAGGACCACGTGCAATACCCTAACCACATTGGCAACTCTGAAGCTGAAGTATGAAGCGAATGATGTAATCCCCATGGACCATGAAAATCCTTGTCCACCCATAGTAGCAATAGTAGATACGATGGTTTGCGGAGCTTGGAAAGAAGGGATCACATGGTCGCATGAAGTAGAATGCATGGGACTTGAGGAAGAATTCCAACAGGGAAATTTTAGGATCCAAGAACTTGAAAAAGAAAGGGTGCAATTAAGGAAGAAAAGCACTTTAGTAGAAGTGGAAGTCAAGAAGCTGGAAGACAAGATAAGGGATGATTTTCTCGATAAGAAGACCACAGCGATAAAACAGGTGGTGCACGATCATGCTAACAAGTTTGAGGACTATCGCTATAAATGATAAGGTGCACGACACTGCCAGTAACAGTAAAAGGTAGGTACTTCCGAGGAAGAATGTTCGATGGCTGGAGGAAATCACTCAAAGTGGCGCGGCCACCTGACTAGCTGAGGGAGGAACAATATTAGCCCTCCAGTGAGTTGAAACAAAGCACAGGACTATAAACTACTCTGCCCAGAAGCTGTTGAGGTTGGAGCTGCACAAATAAACAAAGGATCACAAGATCTGCAACAGTGCATGGGGGGCTATGCTATCGCACGGGTTGGCTAGAAAGTGATCGTTGAGGTCACTATTCATAATGGGGTGCTCAAATTAAGGCCAAATGGAGTGGGCAACAGGCATTTACGATGTGGTTTATGTGCAAAATTTGGGAAAATATGCCGCCAAAGGAGCATTAATGAACCAAATTTTTGGGGAGCAATTGAATTCAAATTCAAAAAGTGCTAAAAAATACAAAGTGCTACTCAACAAACAATGGTTGGTCATTTGCAAATTGAGCTATTGAGCAGAGACCTGATTGTTGTCTGTTAAGTTTTGATTGAGCCCCTGAGTTCACGAGTGCGATATTTCTGGATAGATATGATGGCATTAGCTAAGGATGCTATGGAGATAACCAAAATGGCTGATGAAGAGGCCACGCAGGCCCTGGCTATGGGCGATTCTCTGGAAGGTTCGAGAATTGTGGCAAAAATCCCGAAATCACCACCAACGCCAAGACCTAAGAAGGATAAATAAGCAATGGGTCCCGTATGTGTGTCCCCATGGAACCCGCTGCACACCAAGCTGCCAATGGAGGAGAAGGGGAAGCCATCGCCATAGAGATCGATGACGAAGAGGAAGATCTAGAGGATCTTATCATCACAGAGGATGAGGATGAAGGCATGGAGGAGGACACTTAGCCTGCACACCCTGCAACAAAATTGCCCTCCTACGTCCCCCCACGAGAAGGGAAGGCTAAAGTGTCCAAGGACCTAGATGAGACCAAGAGCTTGCTCGAGACCCCGCTCCTCCCAGACAACATTATGTTTGAGGGCATGCACCTAGGATGTGTTCCAAGCCTAAAATTCGAAGATTGGGATCTCGGTGAGCACGAGAAGTCCCTCACCTTGAGACGAGGCACCTTATGAAGCCCAAGCAGGATGTTGCATCAGGGGTTACAGAAATAGAGCCGTGAAAGTGGTTGGGCAGAGTGGAAAAGGTAGGGCTACTGGATCTACTCTGGGTGCCACATTTCCACCACGCTCCAATAACCATTTTTGTCATCATGCAGCTGCTCTGCCTGGTGCATGATGGGTGTTTGTGGCTCAAGGAGCCCATCCCCATCAGGATAGACTTGATTGACCATGTCTCCTGGATACCATGCAAAGGGGAGGACCTCGCAAACATCTTGGAAGAGAAGGGCAGTGACTTGGCCATCGCGGAAGCAATGAAGAAAAAGTACAAGCTGGAAAAGAAGAAGAGGGGCTACACCATCTGAGCATCAAGGAGAAATCAGTACATGTGGTGACCCAAATCCTGGCAAGAAAGTTTATGCGCAAGTGTCACGGAGATGAAGTCCCCACGCTGGTGGTAGCATTAGCTGAGCAGTGCATGGAGGCAGTTCAGTTTAACTTGTCCGAGTTCCTTTGCAAGGAGTTTTTAGAAAATTACCATGAAGCTCAGGAATAGGGCAAAACGTTCCACTATGCATGGTTTCTCTTGTCCATAGATCTCGTGGTAGCAAAATTACCTGAGGATAGTCAGTTCCCCATAATTGACAGGGACGTGCCAGAGGTTGCGAAGTACACTTCGCTCTGGGCCACAAAGGATGCTAAGAGGATCCGCGACAACAAAATATTCTAGATGTTCACGAAGATGAACCTCAAAATGGAGATCAATCGTAAGCCACAATTGTCACCCACTATTTACAACAGTCTGCAAAGTTTTGCAAAATTCAAAGTAGACATCCATAACATTTATATCAGAGTGCGCAAGGATCCGACCAAACAGTGGATAAAGGTACACTTTGTAGCTATATATGACATCATTTTTAACATACTTGAGGCATGCCTGTCGGAGTGGCATGTCTGAGACATTGCGGAGATAGAGAAGTCGTCAGCAGAGAGGAAGAAAGAAGAGGCCAAGCTACGCATCGCATAGTTGGCTGAAAAGTGTAGGAAGGAAGCAATGGAAGTAGAAGTGCGGGTGGTGGGGGATGCTGCACAGAAAGCAACTAAGTAGGAAAAGGCCGCAACAACAGTAGCAACACAGGAGGTAGCCGCGACAGTGGGTAAGGGCCAAATGAAGCCTTCGTAGGGGTAGGAAGCAAAGGAAATAGAGACAAAAGTGGGAGGTGCAGACCCACAAACCCCGTCAACTTATTTGAAGTGACAACACCAAAACAGAGCAAGTAAGGTCACGTAAGAAGGTCAAGGCATCGAAGTTGTCTATTGACTTGATTACCCTAATTGATGGTGATCTGCACGACATCGGCAAGATGGTGCAGAATGTCACCAATGAGGCTCTCTAAGATTTCATGCAGGAGAACCAGATTGTGTTGGGGGCCCTTAGAGCGCAGTTGCATTTATTACAGGTGCGCCCCCCTCAAGTTGGTACCCTTTTGACCAGCCTCGCAGTTGGCTCAACAACAGCAGAGCAGATGTTGGGCACACAGATGAAAAATACCATAGTGTTCCCAGAAGGGGCACTAGTGACATCAAATGAGTCTGACAGGCCTACGACTAGTGCATTGAAAGGTCTCGGTCTCAATATGGCTACACTCCTGTGAGAGACCTTATATGTTTTGCAGGATGGGATAACTGCAGAGCTACACACTAGGGAGAGCCATGCACTACAAGTCCTTAGTGAGTAGAAAATCAATATGGAAAAAATATTCCTGTAGCACGATGAATTCATGTCGCAGAACCAACAGAAGGTACAAGTAATAGACGACGCTTGCCGAAGCGTCCCGGAGCTAGCCATCCCAGCAAAGATTCCAGTAGAGGCATGGATCCACAAGTTAGCAGCACGGGTCCGCGAGGCAAGGAAAGAAATGACAAAGGTTCAACTGGAGCTGAACCTTCATGTCATCGAGCTATGTTTGAAGGCGTAGCTGTCCACTCCCCAAGAATTCAGAGAACAATGTGCTAGTGCTATCATAGTGGGACTGGACCAGATTGGCAGTGTAGTGTGAGAATACACCAGTATGTTGGAAGAATTGGTTGAGGTCCTCTCAAATCTGCAGGAGGACCCCAATATCCAGCATCTAGAGACAGAGGCATGAGAACTCCAACAACAGTATGACAGTGTCCGAGGAACTCCACAGACGGTGGTCCTCACTCAGAGGTTTGCACAGATGCAGCACACTAAAGTACTGAAGGAGGAGGTGAGTGTGGCACGACATAAGGAAGTAGTCCTGAAGGCTTGCGTTCAACCTTGGATCGATGAGGCCTTCACCATCAAGATAGAAATCGATGACAAGCTCTCACACATGCAGGGGATGCACGTATTGATGTAGAGAATCACTTCCAACACAGAGGTCTCAGAACACCGTATGCAGTAGATCCAACAAGCAAATCTTAGTGCGCTGTGGACCTTGACACAATTCAAAAATAGTTGGAGGGACTCTGCTCAAAGATCTCTACGCTGACATAGTGACTCGAGGGTGAGTCACGATGTTTGTGTTGAGGGCCTATTGGGTATGGAATCCCCCCAAGGCATGTTTTGGGGATTAAAGCCCAAGTATTGACTAAATCTTGTTGTAAATCTCCGTGAATTACGGGCGTGAGGTGTGAAAGTATGATAGAGTCAGAGGGTTGTCTGCCCTAGTTTTGTAATGTAATGTCTGCTAGATAGACCTACCCATGGTTCGTAGACCATGGGATTGTATAAATAGAGCGAGGCTATAAGTGTAAAAGAGAAGCAAGAAGTTATGGAATAGGAGCATAAGAAGGATAAGTGATTGAGTCAAAGTGTAAAGTGTGTCTGTGAGTCATAGAGTAGGAGAAGGTTCTGCAGCTGAGTACATAGAGGCCTATTAGTCTGTAGCTGAGTGTGCAGGGCAGGTTGAGTCTGTAATAATTGAAGAATCAATAAAGAGAAGTTTTGATATAATTATATATATCTTTTCCTGGTTTAATGCATGACTGGATATAATTTGTAAATATGTTGTTTATTTACTGCGTGCACCTGTATAAATGTTTTGTATTGCTAAGTATAAGATAAAACAGTTGAGTAGGCGCAGGTACTTAAACAATACTGGAAGATAAATAATATCTCGGGTAATGGCGCAGAGCATGGCACAAGCCCTGGTTAGGGCTATGTGAAGGCAGGGTATTAGGTCATGATGAACTAAAAGCGCACAAATCCACCTATGCGTAGGGGCAAACAAAGGACTAGATGAACTCATCAGACATCTCCAGAGTGTAGAAACCTAGTTCTAGTACCCTCCCATACTACTTCGAGTGAGACCTTAGTTCGCGCTCCACGGACTGTTGCCGAAAGGGATAGTAGTATGGGGATTTGTTTGGCTAATTAACTCCGAACCTGGGTCAGGCCCCAACAAGCCAACACACTCTTAAGTGAGGATAATTATGGGTTGAACAAATATCAACAACTTAACCGTTACCTTCCGACTAAGAAGGAGGTCAATTTATTTCCCTAATATTATTTTTAGGTGTCACAAGTTAACTCCATATTAAGTAGTGAGGAAATTGTTCATCTCACTTGTAAGAAAAAGTAAAAGGTAATTATAAATCAAGTTATTTTTTTTTAACATTAATTACTTTATCTCATCGAAGATCATGTAAAATTGAGGTGGAAATTGAACCATTTATTTGATTAAATTTTAACTATTTTTTAAAATTTTAATGCAAAAATTATTCTACTATTTTTAGATGTAATGTTATGGGACATCCCCTCCATACTAAACTATGAAACACCTATGAACGCCATTAGGAAAACATAATTTTATGATTGAAACTTTATATATATATAAAATAATTCAATGTCTTCAACATAATTTTATATGAAATGTATATAAGAAAACTACAAGGCAATTGAAAATAAAAAACAAAATCTTATGTTTTTACTAGTATATATAGAGACCATGTAACATTTAAAAGAATATTAGTAAAAAAAATAATTCAATGCATATATAAAATGAGAGAAACTTTCTATCTCATAAATATATGCTTTGGAATTCTCAATATGAGAAGAATATCTATTTTAAAATATACTAATAACAAAAAAAACATTTAAAATATTTAAAAATGAAAATGATAAATTTATTATAATTAAAATATTTTGTCCAAATCAAAATTAAGGAGCTGAGTAATTCCTTCCACACTTTTTAATATATATTTTAATCATTTATGGTTGCTCGAATGATATTCCTATCAAAATTTAAATTTGATTGAGTGACATGTTGACTATTTATGCCTTCTCTGAACATTATTGTAATAGATTAAAGCTTTGGAAAAATACTCTTAAGTTAGGACAATTATGGGTTGCCTTCAAAGTAAGAAATAGGCTAATTTCTTTTCCATAAGAAGAAAAAGAATAT
>APFE030120317.1:0-23137 GCA_000404065.3 Pinus taeda | reverse complement strand
AACATTAAATATAACCAAAAATAATAATTTAATACTCTAATATAAAACTATTAAATGTTATACAAAGCAATTAAACTCTTTACCACTTTATTGTATTCATTTTCATTAATGGAAAATGAATGTGTATATGTTTGTTCATCACTGAAATTTTTTTCACAAGTAATATATTATTATATTTCCATGGTTTTTTGATATATTTTTAATTTAAAATTGTTTGATATTAGGAGATACAAATTTGTATATTAATAAGTCTAGATCCATTATTTCGAGAGGGATCAAATTTGTTATGTGCAAACTTTTTTTTGAGTGAAAATTTGAAGAAATGTTTGCATGTAGAGAGGTATGATCCTTCTTTGTACTTATAGATCTAGAATTAAGATGGATTTAAGTAGGTGTAATTATTAATAGTTAATGATTATAATTATTTATTTTATTATTATTATTTTTATTTTTATTTTTATTCCATATTGAATTAGATAACACCAATTAATAATATGAAGCGTAGGTTAATATTTAAATCAATTATATTAACATGATGTTGCTCTCAATTATATATATATATATATAGTTTAAAAAGACTTTTTTGAAGAGATCACATTGAGTAATTGTTTGGAGCCAACGCTTCGAACCCTTTACTATGGTTCATCATCACGGCAAAGGTGGAGAATTTGATCTAACTTCAACAATATATATAGGCCAAAATGAACCGTTGGAAAGTCAAAAAGTCAAAAAGTTAAAAAGTCAATAAATAAATAAATAAATCAGTAAGCAAATTAATAAATAAATTCAGTAATAATAATAATAAAAGTAATAAATATTTAACATTCAGAACTGCTAAATTTATGGAGAAATCAAAGGGAATAAAAATGCAGGATCCATTAAAAAAAAAAATTATAAAAATTGAATGAATAAAAAAAAATGGAAGTATAAGAATATGCAACGTCTACCAAATTTTTTTTTTATTATTTTAGGAATGGAGAGCAAGGATCGAGTTGCTGCTAATTTTCTAACCTTCATCTCTATTCAGATTGTTACCATGCTTCTCAATTCCTAAAGCATCCCTAAACTTCCTATGATGGAAGTGATCAACAGTTGTATATTAATTAATAATTATAGTATAATATATTTGTAATTGTGTTATTTATATATAACTTAAATGGTTTTCAGCAACAATTGTCTCTAATAAGCAAGTTTATTTTGGAATATGATTTCAGAATTTTAATTTAAGTATCAATAATTATTAGGTGGATGGTAAAAATTTAACCTCCATAGAATATTCTATAATATTCTTAATAATATATACAAATCAAATGTTGATATTTATTTCTTAAGTAGTTATTCACTTGCTTCTCTTTTAACTAGATTGATTAATTAAAGGATATCATATGAACATGTGTCATATGAAATGAGTTATGGTTATTTTTACATGTGATATTGATAAGTCATTGATCTAGAGATCAAAATTTAGCTAAAAAATGAAAGTGGCCAAAATCATTCGATACTAGCATCAATTCATAGTGCTCGTCATTTAGATTCCAACAACACTTGTTTTGCCTCAATCCAATGTCGTATGACAAAGTTATGATGTTCTGATAATTTGGCTTAACAACTAAAAGAATTTGCATGGTTGGCAGACTCAGCAGCTAACTCGACAGTCATACCACTGATGTGAGCATGTCTACTAGGCATGTATAGAAAAATCATGGCTTAGAAAGTCATAGCCTTGTACAAGGCAGAATGGTGCATTTTGATTGGTTGGATTTGTTTGTGGTGGTCCAATGAGAGGATGCCACATGACCAACGAGAGGCTGCCACGTGGCTCCCTTTGGTACGAAAAAAAAATTCTTAAAAAATAACATAGCTTCGGGTAGGATATAACTTGAGAGCTACATCGACCAACTCCAATGCCTTACCACTCCAATCCACCGTGTTTGTTACCCCTATAGGGCATACGTGCTATATAAAAATTCGATGGGTGTGTTTTGGGAGGAGGGGTCGGGCAGTGAGCCCCGACCCCCAGTCACTTACCATCCCATAGTACCAATAGTGCAAAGGGAGAGGGATAGGTGACTCTCCCTAGACCCCGATCACAATTCCTCTACAAGACCACATGAGGAGACTAACGAGTGCGTAGTGGAGAGGAGCTTGGCACCCTCCCATCCCTTGGTCACAGTTCCTCAATGAGACCAAGTGTCGAGTATTTGGGAGATGGGAGGAGTTAACGCCTAGCCCCAGCCCATATTACCCATGAATAACCATCGGCTAGTGATTCAGAGGGCTAGTGCGATGGGGTTAGGAATTTAACCCTGGCCCCCAAAAATATCAACTACAATGTGACAATGATCCCGGAAGGGAAGGCACCTAAGCAAGCACAAGTACGGTGTTGGCCCAGCCCTCAACCATGTGGGCCATGTGGCCAAAGTTTTGCGCTCCCATGAGATATTGGAAAAGCTAACTATCCAACAATTTGCACCTTTGGTGGGAAAAATTGTCACCTATCCAACAGCTTTCAGGGTGGAATTGTCTCTCTATTTGCAAGTTTATCTAGTTTGTAGGATGGATAATAGGAAACGGTTGAGAGAGTCATAACCAGTATAGTTTTTGGCATTTTGGAGATCAAGAAGAGTATAAATAGGGTTTTTGGACATTATGGATCCAATGGAAGCCTTTGTTTACTGATTGGAGCACATATGAGGAGACATTTTCCAGGTTTGAGTCCATGGGTATCATGAACAATAAGTGTTTTAGAGAAGTTATTGAAGGCTTTCGACCATGGGGAGGACCTTGTAGGATATTTATAGCCTTGAGATGTTAACTAAAATAACTCTTACTTATTTGGTACAACTCATATTTGTATTTATCACTATCTCTTCTTGAGGAAAGCTCTCTTTTTTTACTTCAATATGGAATTGTTGTACTTGTTTTCTCATTTTCAAATGGAGTACATGGTCTTCATGTGAGAGACCTTTTCTTGATGATTGTTTCATGATTGACTGTAGGTTGTGATGATTTTGAGAGTGACAGTTATTTGTATGAGAACATTTTTGTAAAGGGGGAACTAGCCACTAATATTCTTAGCAAGCTTTTTTTACTCTTCATAATGAAATGTATGGAGTGGTTTAGCCGTGTTAGTATGCCCGAAGATGTAGCCCAAGAGGGGTGAACTAAATCACAAAATTTTGAGTTGTCTCTCTTCCTAAATGCCCTTAAGAGTTAAATGATGGTATGCTACTTGGTTAAAGTTAACATGAAACTAACTCACTATGCTTGAAGAGACCATAAAACTTGTGTTTACATAAGGTGCATTTTTACTTGCAAAGAGTTAGAGGATGATCATTTTTTAGGAAGGAGAATTTATCCTCAAATTTCAGATCAATTGGTATCAAATTTGGTTCTGACCAAGTTGTAGGTATGGGAAAAAAGTTACAAATCCAAGGGATAGAGGAGATTAATTTGTCTCTTCGAATGGAGCATATTGAATTGAGAAGAATTCTTGAAATTACTGAAGAGGAGAAGTGGCTTATGCACCTTCAGTTGCAAAAATTTCTTAAGGAACAAGATGGTGAGAGTTCCAACCCGGTGAAAGAAAATGACACCTTTGAAGTGAAGCCAATATATGGGCATGGTCCAAACATTGGTTATGGACCTTATGTGGAGAATGATGCATGTAAATTTTATGAGGATCTAAAAGATTCTCATTATATAGCTGTTTGTAAAAGTGGGTAGCTTGAGCCATATTATAATTTTTCATTGGAATCTAAAGAGAAAAATATGGGTGGCAATTCCAAGGAGGTCATGAGCATATCAAGCTCAAAACCTTCAGTTTATGTTAATAACACATCTCTTGTAGAATTTGAATAGCATACTAAAGGCATTGGTATGAAGCTGCTACCTCAAATGGGTTATGAAGGAGGAGGCCTCAAAATCAATGGCCAGGGGATCACTAATCCTATCATGGTGAAAGAGAGTCTAAGATATCAAGGATTGGGCTATGGTCATAGAGAATTTGGAGAATGTTCTAAACAGTTTGAGGCAAAGAAATAATCAGATGATGATATGTCACACCAAGATGGTAGTGATAATGTCAACATCTCTCCTAAGAGAGATGAATGCTTAAAATTACTTTGCATGTCATTGTTAAGTCCACATCATCAACGTTACAGGCCAAGGGATTGGTATAGATGTCATGAAAATTTTCTAAATGTTGGTAATTTTGATTATTTGTGGGACATGCATCCTTACACTTTTTGTGATCTAGTTGGTCATTATGTGGTGAATTGTGAGTAATGCAAGGTGTTGGTCAAAATAATGGAACAAATTCTTGGAATCAAACATGAAGAACCTCCTTCACATTTGAATACATCCTTGTCGGTGTGCAAGTGATAGTACTTTTGAACCCATTGCAACATGCATGGGCATGGGAATGAAAGATGTTGGAAACTAAATCAAAACTTCATCCTAATAAGGATAAAGAGGTTATGAAAACCAATGCAAGGACCACAACATGTGGCAAAGAGGATTCTAGCATAGTTCCTAAGGCAACCTTCAAAGTAGAATAGATGCAGAAAGAGAACCCATAGGCCTAGGAGAGGCTAATATTTGGTAGAAGAGTTGTATAGGTTGTTGCTTTGTAAATTGTAAATGTTTTTTATTGTCATTACATGTTTTGGGCACTTTGTAAAGTGATAAATAATAATCACTATTTGCAACAAGTATGATTTTATTTGACATGTTATGTTTTTGGCTTGTTTATAAGTCGAAATGTTTGAGGAATTTTGGGATGAAAAGTGTTTTTTATCTAGCTTGTCTACAGTTGAGTTATGTACTCACTAATACAAGTGTTCAAGATGAAACTTGTTGTGAATGAAATCTTTGTTAAATATTGTACAAGAAATGACTATTTTTTTGGTGGACAAAGCCCAATGTGTCATTGAATTTTTGCACCTAGAGTACTTTTGCGTAGAAGCTTAGTTTGAGGAAATTAAAGAAAATTTTGAGTCAGTGCATTGCAAGGATTGAATTGCTTCTGATTTCCAAGGTGTAAAGTCAATCTTTTTCTTCAACAATGGAACTTCAAGATGAATTTTTTTGCACCATGAAAGATGGGTTTAACGAGACTCTTCAAATTTCATCCATCAATGTTTTTATTCCTGCATGGTGATAAGAATTGCGGTTTGATTCTTGACAGGATTGTAAGGTATTCACACAGAGGATAGGTGGAGTGCCTTTATTGAAGCATGTAGGAACACATTGAAAATAAACCATTAAGGATTTAGTTAGGGAAAGTTTTGATTTTTCGACTCATTTTCTTTACTATGAGAAGCTAACTTTTGGAGACTAAAAGTTTATAGTGGGGAGGCATGATCTAAAGATAAAAATTTAGCTCAAAAATGAAAGTTCCTAGAATCTTTTGAGACTAGTGTCAAGTTGTAGAATTTGTCGGGCTTATTCGAATGAAACTTGTTTCGCCTCAACTCGATGCCATATGGCAAAGCTATGATGTTTTGATTGTTTGGCTCAACAACTAAAAACATTTTCAGGGTTGGGTGACTTGGATGTTGACTCGATAGTCGCCCCACTAATTACAACCTGTCTACTCACTGCATATTGACCAATTCTCCCTTGCTAATTGGAAGCCTCGTACAGGGCATAATGGCGCATTTTGAATTGTTGGATTTTTTTTGTTGTGCTCAAATGAGAGGATGCCATGTATCCCAATGAGAGGGAACCACTTGGCACCTCGTGGTAGGAGAAAATTTTGTTAAGGTGTTGTATATCCTTAAGCAGGATTGAACCTGCGACCTCCATCAACTAACTCCAACATCTTACCCCTACACTGCAATATCTTTTTTAATCCTATAGGGCACCAGTGTTATATAAAGTTTCAATGGGCACATTTTGGCAACAGGTGATGGGTGGTGATCCCCGACCACCAGTCACCTACCATCCCATAGGACCAACAACGTAGAGGGAGAGGGCTAGGGGAATATATCTAGCCGTTGGTAATAAGTCCTCGAGAAGACCATAGGCACAGACCGATGAGCACTTAGTAGAGACGGGCTTGGGACTAGCCTAGCCCTTGGTCACAGTTCCTCCACGAGATAAAGTGTTGAGTATTAGGGAGCTAGGCAGAATTAAGGCCTAGCCTCAGTCTATATTTTCTGATGCATAACCATCGGCTAATGATTCAGATGGCTAGCATGGCAAGGGCGGGGGGTTAGCCTCGACCCCTAGCCACATCATCTACCATGCAAACATATAGCAAGAAGAAAAGGTGCTTAAGCTGGTTTGGTTGGGCCATTGGCTAAGCCCTCAGCCATATGGGCCATGTGGCCACACTTGACTTCTCACAGAGTTTATCAGAAAAACTAACTATTTGAAAATATGCACCTTTGGTAGGTGAAATTGTCACCTCCTCAGTAGATTTCAGGGAATAATTGTCACTATATTTGACGGTTTATCCAGTTTGTAGGATGGATAAGAAGAAAAGGTAGTTAACCATAACTAGTTGATGTTTTGGCCTTTTGGAGCTCAAGAAGAGTCTAGATAGGAGTTTTCTGACATTATGTATCAAATGGCAGCCTATGTTTGGTGAATGAAGCACATATTGTGAGAATTTTGGCAGGTTTGAGTCCATGGGTGTCAGGATCAATCGATGATTTGGACAAGTTATTGAAGGCTTTTGAGCATGGAGAGGACCTTGCAGGGGTTTTGTATCCTTTAGATGTTAATTTCAACAGCTGTGACTTATTTGCTACAACATGTTTGTCTTTTCTCCCTATGACTTATTGAGGAAAGCTCTCTTTTTGTACTTCGATGTCAAATTGTTGTAATTGTTTTCTCATTTTCAAATCGAGTACAGGGACTTGCTATGAGAGCCCTATTCTAGATGATTGTTTCATGAGTGACTGTAGGTTTTCATGCCTTTTATAGTAAGAGTTATTTGTATGAGAACGTTTCCTTGAAGGGGAAACTAGACACTCATATCGTAAACAAACTTTATGTACTCTTCATCACTGAAGTGTATGCAGTAGTTTAGTTGTGTTAGTAGGGTAGGTGATGTAGCCCAAGAGGGGTGAAATCTGACACCAAATTTTTTGTTGTCTCCCTTATTGAATTCCTTTATGTGTTAAATGATGGTATTTGACTTGTTTAAGTTCACATGAAGCAACCTCATTATCCTTGAAGAGACCATAAAACTTATGTTTACATAACACCCATTTTTGCTTGCAAAGTGTCAGAGGACAGTCAGTTTTTATGAAGGATAAGTTCTCCTCCAATTTAAGATCAATTGGTATCAAAGCTAGTTTTGAAAAAGTTGTTGGAATGAAAAAAATGTTACAACTCCTAGAGGTAGATGAGATGAATTTGTCTCTTTGAATGAAGAATGTTGAATTAAGAAGAATGATTGAGATTACTAAGGAGGAGAAAAGGCACATGTGCCTTCATTTGCAACAAGTTCTTGAGGAAGAATTTGGTGAGAGTTCCACTCTAGTGACAATACAGGATACCTCTGATGTGGCTCCAATATGTGGGCATGGTCCAACCACACGTTATTGACCCTATGTGGAGAAGGATGCATGTGAATTTTTTAGCATCTCAAAGATTCTATTTATATGCTAGTTGGTAAAAGTGGGTGGCTTGAGTCGTCTTTAAATTCATCATCGGCATATAAAATAGGAAATATGGGTGGTAAGTCTAGGGAGGAAATCAACATATCAAGTTAAAATCCTTTAGATTATGTTAATAACACATATTTTACAGAATTTGAACATACTAAAGGCACTAGTATAAAGCTACTACCTTTGATGGGTTGTGAAGGAGGAGGCCTCAGAATCAATGGCCAAGGGATCAGTAATCCTATCTTGCTGAAAGAGAGACCAACATATCAAGGATTGGGATATGGTCATAGAGAGTTTGGGGAATGTTCTAAACTGTTTGAGCAAAAGAAATCATTAGATGATGATATGCCACAGCAATATGGTAGTGATAATGTCATTTTGTCTCCCAAGAAAGATGAATGCTTCAAAGGACTTTTCATCTCATCATCCAATCCACATCGTCAAAGTTATAGCCCAAGGGAGGGGTGTAAATGTCATGGGAATTCTCCAATTGTTGGCCATATTGATAATTTGTGGCACGTGTATCCTTGCACTTTTTTTTATTCACTTGACCATTGTGTGGCTAATTGTGAACAATGCAAGATGATGGTCAAAAGAATGGACCAAATTCTTGGCATAAAACATGAATAACCTCATTCACATTTGAAGACTTCCTTATCAGTGGGGAAGTGATAGTACTTTTGTAGCCAGTGCAACGTGCATGGGCACGGGAATGAAAAATGTTGGAAAATACAACGAGAACAACATCCTAAGAAGGATAAAGAGGTAATGAAGGCCAATGCAAGGATTACAATAGGTGAAAAAGAGGAGTGTGAAATAGTTCCTATGGAGACCCACAGGGGCTTCACTCAATGAACCTCTGATCTATCATGTGCGTTCATGGCATATTAAGAAATACCCTTAATTTGACTACATATTGGAAAATGCCCTTAGAAATCACATTATTTAACCCCCTACCAATACAGACCCAATATACATTCCCAATTTAAAAAACTAGTACTTCCACTATATATGAAGGTATCGATTTTTTCATTAACATTTTTTTATACCCCTTTATATTTTTTCATTAATTTTGAGCTCCATTTTTTATACTTGCCAATATAAAAACACTTTGCCTCCTACATATCCTGCAATATATTATGACATATTTTCCTCAATATATAAACCCCAATATGAACTCACGTGGTATGGTGTTTCTCCCCCAGTGAATCCCTTGTGATGAAACCTTCAAAGAAAAATAGATGCAGAAGGAGAACCCATAAGCATAGGATAAGAAAATAGTGGGTAGAATGATTATACAGTTTGCTTCTTTGTAAATTGAAACTGCTTGTTATTGTCGTTACCTGTTTTGGGTACTTTGTAAAGTGAACAAGAATAATCACTATTTGCAATCAATATGTTTTTCTTTGACATGTTATGATGTTGGCTTGCTTATGAATCCAAATTTTTTAGGACTTCTGGGATGAATAGTTTTTGTCATCCACTTTGTCTACAGTTACGTCATGTACTCACCGATATAAGTGTTGATGATGAAACTTGTTGTAAATGAAATCTTTGTTAAATATTGTACTAGAAATGACTATGTTTTTGTGAACACAGCCAATATGTCATTGAATTTTTGCAGCCAGAGTACTTTCGTGTACAAATTCAGTTTGAGGATAGTAAAGAAAAGTTTGAATCAATGCATGGCAGACATTGAAATGCTTCTAGTTTCCAAGATGGAAATTCAAGTTTGTCTCCAACAATGGAACTTAAAAGTGAAGTTGTTTGAGCCATTAATGATGGGTTTAAAGAGAATTCAGATTCCAATGATTAGTGTTTTTGTTCCTGCATGGTTATCATAATTGTGGTTTGATTCTTGACAGGATTGTAAGGTCTTCACATAGAGGATAGGTGGAATGCCTTGGTTTGAGCATGAAGGAACCAATTGGAAACAAGGAATTAAGGATTTATCTTGGGAATTTTTTTAGTTTTTACCTCATTTTGCTTACTAGGAGAAGCTAACATATAGATTCCAAAAGTTCATAGTGGGGAGGTATGATCCACAGATCACAATTTAGCTCAAAAATTAAAGTTCCTTGAATCCTTTGGAATTACCGTCAAATCATAGAATTCATCATCCTTATTCCAACAAAACTTGTTTTACCTAGATCAGATGTCAAATGAAAAAGTTATGATGTTTTGTTTGTTTGGCTCAATAGCTAAAAACATTTGCAGGATTGGCTAACTGGGCTTCTAACTAGGTAGTCATCCCATATATATCAGCATATCTACTTGGTGTGAATTGACCAGTTCTCGCTTGCTAAGTGGCTGCCTCATATAGGGAATAATAGCACATTTTGGTTGGATTTGTTTGTGGTGGTCCAATGAGAGGATGCCATGTCACCCAATGAGAGGTCACCACATGGCAACTTGTGGTAGGCCAAAATTTTTTTAAGTGGTTTGATATCCTTACGCAGGATTAAACCCATGAATTTCGTCGACCAACTCCAGTGCCTTACCACTACACCGCGCTGTCTTTCTTAACACTATACATAACCAATGCTATATAAAGTTTCAATGGCCATGTTTTGGGAGCAGGGGCTGAGTGGTGAGCCCCAACCGCTAGTCACCTGCCATCTCATCTGACAACCAACACAAAGGCAGAGGGCTCAAGGACTAGCCTCGGCCCTTGGTCATAAGTCCTCCACAAGATCACAAGCAGAGACTAATTAGCACTTAGTGTAGAGGGGCTTGGGAGCAGGCCAACCCTTGGTCATATTTCCTCAAAGAGACTGAGAATTAAGTATTTGGGAGGTGGGAGGAGTTAAGGCCTATCCCTAGTGCATATTGTCAGCGTGTAACCATGGCTAATGATTTAGATGGCTAACATGGCAGGGGCGAGTCGTTAGCAATGACCCTCCACCACATCAACTACCATGTGACCAAAAGGCCAGAAGAATGTGTGCCTAAGTTGGCTGGGGTGGGTCGTTGGCCCAACCCTTGGCCATATGGGCCATGTGGCCACATTTTAGCACTCAGAGGGTTTATTGGAAAAACTAACTATCGAAAAATTTGCACCTTTGGTGGGTGAAATTGTCACCTCCTCAATGGATTTTAGGGCATAATTTTTGCTTTGTTTGTCAGTTTATATATTTTGTATGACATATAAGAAGAAAATGTAGTTAACCATAACTAATTTATTTTTTCTCCATTTGGAGCTCAAGAAAAGTTTAGATAGGGGATTTTGGACATTATGGATCAATGGAAGCATATGTTTGCTGATTGGAGCACATATGAGGAGACTTTTGGCAGGTTTGAGTCCATGGGTGTTAGGATCAATCAGTTCTTTGGAGAAGTTATTCAAGGCGTTTGAGCATGGCGAGGACCTTTTAGGGATTTTGTAGCCTTGAGATGTTAACTTCAACAACTGTGACTTATTTGGTACAACTCACGTTTCCATTTTCTCACTATGCCTTATTGAGGAAAGCTTTCTTTTTATACTTCGACATGGAATTGTTGTAATTGTTTTGTCATTTTTAGATGGATTACAAGGATGTGATATGAGAAACCTCTTCTTGATGATTGTTTCATGACTGCATGTAGGTTGTCATGATTTTTATAGCGAGAGTTATGTCTATGAAAATGTCTCCTTGAAGGGAAAACTAGCCACTCATATTGTTCGCAAACTTTATGTACTCTTCCTCACTTAAATGTATGGAGCGGTATAGTTGTGTTAGTAGGCCAGGAGATGTAGATTAGGTGGGGTGAACTCCGACATCAAATTTTCTATTGTCTCTCTTCTGGAATGCCTTTATGAGTTAAATGATGGTATGTTGCTTGTTTAAGGTTGACATCAAACTAACTCATTATCCTTGAAGAGACCATAAAACTTGTGTTTACGCAAGACCCATTTTTACATGCAAAGTGTCAAAGGACAGTCAGTTTTTAGGAAGGAGAAGTTCTCCTCCAATTTCAAATCAATTGCTATCAAATCCGGTTCTCACCAAGTTGCAGGAATGGGAAAATACTTACAACTCCAAGAGCTAGAGGTGATGAATTTGTCTCTTCAAATGGAGAATTTTGAATTAAGAAGAATTCTTGAAATTCCTCAAGCGAAGAAGGGGCATATGTGCCTTAAGTCGCAGCCAGTGCTTGAGGAAGAAGATGGTGAGAGTTCTACTCCAGTGAAAGAAAAGGATACCTCCACAGTGGATATAATATGTGGGAATGGTCCAAACACATGTAATGGACGCTATGTGGAGAAGGATGCATGTGAATTCTGTCAACATCTCAAAGATTCTCATTATATTACTCTTGGTAAAAGTGGGTGGCTTGAGTCATGTTTAAATTTTTCATCATCATCTACAGCAGAAAATATGGGTGGCAAGTCCAAGGACGAAATCAAAATATCAAGTTCAAATCCTTCAGTTTATGTTAATAACACATCTTTTACAAAATTTGAACAACATACTAAAGGCACTCGGATGAAGCTACTAGCTTTGATGGGTTGTAAAGGAGGAGGTCCTATAATCAATGGCCAATGCATAACTAATCCTATCATGCTAAAAGAGAGACCCAGATATCAAGGATTGGGATATGGTTGTAGAGAGTTTGGAGAGTGTTCTAAGCTATTTGAGGCAAATAAATCATCACATAATAATACATGACACCAAGATGGTAGTGATAATGTCAATTTGTTTCCGAAGAAAGATGAATGCTTCAAAGGCTTTGCATGTCACCGTCCCATCCACATCATCAAAGTTATAGCCCAAGCGACAGATATAAATGTCACGGGAATCTTCCAAATGATGGTCAACTCGATAATTTGTTATCATTACACTTGTTGTGATGTGGTTGACCATTGTGTGGCTAATTGTGAGAAATGCAAGGTGATGGTCAAAATAATGGACCAAATTCTTGGCATCAAACATTAATAACCTCCACATTTGAAGACTTCCTTTTCGGTGGGAAAGCGGTAGTACTTTTGTACCCGTTGGAACATCCATGGGCATGGTAATAAAATATGTTGGAAGCTACATCCAAAACTTCATCCCAAGAAGGATAAAGAGGTAATGAAAACCAATGAAAGGAGAAAAATATGTGGAAAATAGGATACTAATAGAGTTCCTAAGGCAAACTTCAAAGAATAATAGATGCAGAAAGAGAACCGATAAGCCTAGGATAGGAAAATATTAGGTAGATTTTTTGTATAGTTTATTGCTTTCTAAATTTTAACTACTTGTTGTTGTTGTTCCCTGTTTTGGGTACTTCGTAAGGTGAACAAGAATAATCACTATTTGCAACAAGTATGTTTTTCTTTAACATGTTATGTTGTTGGCTTTCCTATAAGTCCAAATGTTTGAGGAATTTTGGTATGAACACTTCTTATCGTCTAGTTTGTCTATAGTTGTGTCATGTACTCATTGATACAAGTGTTGAAGATGATACTTGTTATAAATAAAATATTTTTTAAATAATGTACTAGAAATGACTATACTTTTGTGGGGAAAGCCAAATGTGTCATTGATTTTTTGCAGCCAAAGTACTTTTGTGTACAAACTCACTTTGAGGATAGTAAGCAAAAATTTGAATGAGTGCATGGCAGGCATTGAATTGCTTCTAATTTCCATGAATGAAATTCAAGTTTGTCTCCAATAATGGAGCTTCAAAATGAAGTTGTTTGAGCCATGAAAGAAGGATTTAAAGAGAATTTTCATATTCCATGCATCAGTGTTTTTGTTCTTGCATGGTGATAAGAATTGTGGTTTGATTCTTGATAGGATGGTAAGGTCTTCACATAGACAATAGCTGGAGTACCTTGATAGGAGCTTGAAGGCACCAATTGAAAACAAAGAATTAAGGATTGAGTTTGCGAAAGTTTTCAGTTTTTTTCTCATTTTGTTTACTAGGAGAAGCTAACCTCTAGAGTACACAAGTTCCTAGTGGGGAGGTGTGATTCAGAGATTAAAATTTAACTCAAAAATAAAAGTGCCCAGAATATCTTGAAATCATTGTCAAGTAATATTGTTCTTCGTTCTTATTCCAAGGACACTCGTTTCCCCTCAATCTGATGTCATAAGACAAATTTACAATTTTCTGATCATTTGGCTCAACAAATAAATTTTCTTTTAGTGTTGGCTAACTGGGATGTTGATCGGGCACTCATACCACTGCTATCAGCATGTCTATTAGGCACGCATGGCTTAGTCATGGCTTGCCAAGTTGTAGCCTCATACAGGTTAGGATGGCACATTTTGATTGGTTGAATTTGTTTGTTCTCATCCAGTGAGAGAATGCCGTGTAGCACAACCAAAGGCCACCAGTTGGAACCACGTGGTAGGCCAAAATTTTGAAAGGAGTCAGATAGCCTCAGGTGGGATCGAACCCATGACCTCCATTGAACAACTCCAATGCCTTACCACTACACTGCATCATATTCCATAGCCCTATAGCGTATTCGTGCTATATAAACTTTCAATGGATGTTTTTAGAGGAGGGCTCAGGCAGTGAGCCACAACCCCTTGACACTTACCATCCCATAGGACCAATGATGGGAGTGGTCTCGACGACTAGCCCCGCCACTCATCATAATTCCTCTAGGAGATCGGGTGCCAATTATTTGGGATCTAGGTGGAGTTAAAGCCTAGGTCCAGGCCACATTGTCGGTGCGTAACCACTTGCTAATGGTTCGAACAGCTAGTGCGGTGGGGGTTGGTGGTTAGCTGTGACCCTCGGCCACATCAACTGCCTTGTGACCAAATGTCTAGAAGAAAAAGTGCCTAAGCCGACGGTGGTGGGCCATTGGCCTACTGCTCGGCCATATGGGCCATGTGGCCACATTTTAGTGCTCGCATGAGTTAATGGAAAACTAACTATTCAACAATTTTCACCTTTAATGAGAGATGTTTTATCCTCCTGAGTGAATTTTAGGGTAGAATTCTTGCAACAGGTGTCAATTTATTAGTTTGTAGGACATATAATAGGAAAAGGTTGAGAGAGCCATAACTACTTGATCTTTTGGCCTTTTGGAGCTCAAGAAGAGTCTAAATAGGGATTTTTCGACATTATGGATCGAATGGAAGCCTCTTTTTGCTAATTGGAACATATCTAAGGAGACTTTTTGGAGGTTTGGTTCCATGGGTGTCAGGCCAATTAGTGTTTTGGAGAAGTTATTGAAGGATTTTGAGCATGAAGAGGACTTTGTAGCGGTTTTATAGCCTTGAGATGTTAACTGCAACAACTATAAATTATTTGGTACAACTCATGTTTGTATTTTCTCACTATGTCTTATTGAGGAAAGCTTTATTTTTGTACTTCGACATGGAATTGCTGTAATTACTTTCTCATTTTTAGATCGAGTACAGGGTCCTTACATGAGAGCCCTTTTCTTGATGATTTTGTCATGATTGTCTGTAGGTTGTCATGATTGTTAGAGTGATTTATTTGTAAGATAATGTTTCCTTGAAGGGAAACTAGCCAGTTATATTGTCAACAAACTTTATCTAATCTTCATCACTGAAATGTATGGAGCGGTCTAGCTATGTTAGTAGGCCCAAAGATAAAGTGCAGGAGAGGTGCACTCTGACACCAAATTCTATGTTGTCTTTCTTCTTGAATGCATTTATGAGTTAAATGATGGTATGTTAGTTATTTAAAGTTCACATGAAAGTAACCCATTATCCTTCAAGACACCATAAAACTTGTATTTACATAAGACCCGTTTTTACCTTCAAAGCCTCAAAGGACGATCAATTTTTTGGAAGGAGAAGTTCTCCTCCAATTTCAGACAAATTTCCATGGAAGTCAATTCTAACGAAGTTGGAAGTATTGGAAAAATGCTACAACTCAAAGAGCTAGAGAAGATAAGTTTGTCTCCTCGAATGGAGTATGTTGAATTGAGAAGAATGGTGAAAATTGTTGAAGAGGAGAAGAGGCACGTGTCCCTTGAGTTGTAGCAAGTGATTGAGGAATAAGTTGTGAAAGTTCCACTCCAGTGAAAACAAAGGATACCTCCGAAGTGCAGCCAATATGTGGGCATGGTTTAAACACATGTTATGGTCCCTATGTGGAGAAGGACGCATGTGAATTTTGTCAGCATCTCAAAGATTCTCATTATATGTCTGTTGGTAAAAGTGGGTGGCTCGAGTCATATTCAAATTCTTCATTAGCATCTAAAGAAGAAAATATGGGTGGTAAGTCCAAGGAGGCAATCAATATATGAAGTTAAAATCCTTCAGTTTATGTCAATAACACATCTTTTACAGCATTTGAGCAACATAATAATGGCATTGGTTTGAAGCTGCTAGCTTGGATGGGTTGTCAAGGAGGAGGCCTCATCATCAGTGGCCAAGGGGTCACTAATCCCATCATGCTAAAAGAGAGACCAAGATATTAACGATTGGGATATGGTCATTGAGAGTTTGGAGAATGTTCTAAATTCTTTGACACAAAGAAATCATCAGATGATGATATGTCACACCAAGATGGCATTTATAATGTCGATTTGTCTCCCAAGAATGAGGAATCCGTCAAAGGAATTTTCATGTAATTATTGAGTCCACATCGTCAAAGTTACAACCCAAGGGATACGTATAAATGTCATGGGAATTTTCCAAATGTTGATAATTTGGATTATTTGTGGGACATGTATCCTTGCACTTTTTATGATGAAGTTGACCATTGTGAGGCTAATTGTGAGCAGCGTAAGATGAAGCTCAAAAGAACGGACCAGATTATTGGCATCAAACATGAATAAACTCCTTCACATTTGAATACTTCCCTGTCTGTGTTTAAGCGATAGTACATGTGTACCTATTGCAACATGCATGGGCATGGGAATGAAAGATGTTGGAAACTACATCAAGAAATTTGTCCTAAGAAAGATAAGGAAGTTATGAAAACCAACATGAGGAGCACAAGATATTGCAAGTAGGAGACTGACACAATTCCTAAGGCAACCTTCAAAGGATAATATATATAGAAAGAGAACCCGTAAGCCTAGGAGAGGAAAATATTGGGTAGATGGATTTTATATTCTTTTGCTTCATAAATTGTAAATTCTTTCTGTTGTTGTCACCTACTTTGGGTACTTTGTAAAGCGACCAAGAATAATCACTATTTGCAAAAAGTATGCGTTTCTATGACATGTCACGTTTTTGGCTTGTTTATAAGTCCAAATGTTTGACGACTTTTGGAATGAACAATGTTTCTCATCAAGTTTTTCTACAATTGTGCCATGTACTCACCCATAAAAGTGTTCAAAATGAAAATTGTTGTAAATGAAATCTCTGTTAAAGATTGTATAAGAAATTACTATGATTTTTTTGACGAAGCCAAATGCTTCATTGAATTTTTGGAGCCATATTACTTTTGTGTACAAACTTAGTTTGAGGATAGTAAAGCAAATTTTCAATCGGTGCATGGCAGGCATTTAGCTACTTCTGATTTCCAAGATGGGAAGTCAAGTTTGTCTTCAACAACGGAACTTCAAGATGAAGTTCTTTGAACAATGAATATGGGTTTAAAGAGAACGTTCATAATCCATCCATCATTTTTCCTGTTCCTACAGGGTCATAAGAATTGTGGTTCGATTCTTGACAGGATGATGAGGTCTTCAAGGAAAGGATATGTGGAGTACCTTGATTTGAGCTTGAAGGAAACAATTAAAAACAAAGCATTAAGGATTCAATTTGGGAAATATTTTAGCGTTTTCCTCATTTTGTTTAGTAGGATAAGCTTACTTTTGGAATCCAAAAGTTCCTAGTTTGGAGGTATGATTTAGAGATCAAAATTTAACTGAAAAATTAAAGTGCCTAGAATATTTTGAAATCAGTGTCAATTCATAGTGTTCATCATTCTTATTCCAACGACACTTGTTTCACCTCAATCTGATGTCCAATGACAAATTTATGATTTTATAATCATTTGGATCAACAAATAAAGTAATTTGCAAGGTTGGCTAACTGGAATGCTGACTGGGCAGTCATACCTCTGATGTTAGCATGTCCACTGGGTGCATATGGATCAGTCCTCGCTTGCCAATTGGCTATCTCATACAAGTTAGAATGGCACATTTTGATTGGTTGTATTTGTTTGTGGTGGTCTAATGAGAGTGTTGGCTTAAGGGGCTTGGAACTAGTTGCAAAGTGTATTATGCACCAAAAAAACCCTCAACCACTAGCCCTTTCATGAATGACCTACAAGAATATCACAGTCTCACCCGAAGCGGTTATGGGAGGTTATAGAAATAGGCTTCTATAGCTATAGGGATATGTGTGTTGTGGCATCCATGTATTTACCTATTTTTTATACCTATATACAATTTGGCATACATAAATTACTTCACGCTCATGATTTACTTCACAGATTTTCACTTATCACATAAACATATTAGAGAATATTATAACATGTATTATTTCACATAATTCCGTAAAAAGCATGCATAACAGTATATATAAGCACATATACAAAGCACTTCGCCAAATCCTCTTCTTATTTATTAAGATGGATCTTTCAATACATACACTTATTTGACCTACACACCAAGCTACAGGTGGTTTGCACACTCATCTGCAGACTCTTCTAGTCCTCGACGAATTGAGCTACGAAAACTTTCCTTAAGGCCCAAAATACAGATTAAAGACATAAAATATGACTAATTCATCAATGTCAGATTTGACTTCCTTATCATCAACAAAGTATTGCATATCCTTATATAGATTCCATTAGTAAAAAAACTATCGTCCACATACTATGGATCAAACAAAACAATGAGCTAACACCTCATGTTTGTTACAAAATAAGGGACCACCCCAAAGACCCTAAACACTATGCAATGAATAAACCTTTGTGGGTTCCATGTGCTCCACTCCTCAAAATGAAAATTCTTTGACCAAAAGTGGACCAAGATGGGTTGCACCCAATAATATCCCAATTCTCACATGTTACTCGTCCCGAGTCACTCACCTACAGTTCCATTGACCTTCGCTACAATACCATTATAGACTGCATTATACTGCTAGAGTATTTTTACTACCTGTTTCTCCTCTTGGCACACCTACTCGAGCAATGCCATTGTAGTTGGACCAATAATGTTCTGCAATACTTCTTTCTCCCTTTTCTTTAACTCCTTGAGCCTTTCATCCATTGACTATGAAAGTTAGAGGGCCCGATCCTTCCATGGCTGATTCTTGTCTTGCAATATCTGCCCCTTCCTTCAAAGATATTCTATCAATTTCTAGAGGTTCTTTCCTTCAGTAATGATGGCAAACCTTTGGGAGACTAGTAAGGTCTTCACAGTTTTCAAGATCTCTTCCCACTGCTTTTGCTTCACCTATAACTCCTCCTCAATCTTTTGAATATTTGGATCCTCATCCAGTGAGGTCCAAAATTGCACAGTTTCATCCAACAGCTTCCCACATTCTAGCACTATGTCAGAGATTCCTTTCAGTGTAGAATTTAAATCCTTCTCCCTCATGTCCCATACTTCTAGTGGTGTGGCTAGTTGCATCCTTGTTTGTAGCTCAAAAATATTCACTTCATATTTAAATTTCATCTTCGCACTCTTATTCTTTCATTATTTTGTCGCAAGGGCTATTTTCATCCATGAAATTAGCATGATAATGATGAGTAACCACGAATAATGAAATTTCTTCCCTTCCTCCTACACTTCCCTACAATCTACCAAAAAATCCTTGCATAAATAGGAAGCCTAGTTAAACTTGATGTCACCACTACACTACGTAGCCAAAGAAACCATGGCTGCAGGGATCTCATTTTCCCTGCACTTCCACTTGATCTTCGCCACTAAGATGTGCGTGATGAAGAACACCCCTTGGTCGTTAATGGATTTAATGCCATACCCACACAATTTCTTCACTATTCCAAATTTATGCTTCATCATCTATGCCATTGTCTTGTCTTGATTCTTTCCCACAAACCCTTCTACTCGATTTTTTCCTTGGTGAGGTAGTAATGTAATCCTTATGACCAGAATTTCATCGATCGAGATCCTCGTCCCCAACCAGAGGTACTGATCATGTACTAATGCGAGAAGTTGTCGTACACATGCTATACTATATGTGCTTCTACCAAAGTTTGGCACATTTAGCATATTTACCATGCCAACTATCTACAATCCTTGTCAGGTCCCTAAGCTACTAATACAATAAGGGGGTTTCAGTAATAACAATAAGGGATTACACTAGTAGTATAGGGACCTAACTATCTTGCAACCCACCATTGTGTCTCTAACCTTGTAACTCCACTTTCTAAGTAATATACATGTTGTAGGTATTTTCTCAACAGAGAATGTGGGTATTTTCTTTGATCATTGAAATCCCAGTCCTCCATCGTCAATTGTGGGATCTCTCCCAATACTTCATCATAAAATGACACTTCCTTCGGTAGCAATGGGGTGAACGTGTCAAAATTCACATATTTTGGGTTCTTGACCGACTTAGTGCTGAGTTTTCTTGGTGGAATGTAACATGGTATCACAGAGGGAATTTATGCACCCTCTGCCTCCATCGGGTGCACCTCAGCCTCTTCCTCACTATCATGAATCTCCTGAGGTACCTTCTACTGCATTGGCTTGTTTCCCTTTTATGTAGGTTTCTTCTTCTTGTCTTCCTTATTCTCTGTTTGTAGCTTTTTATGTGTCTTCTTCCTAATGGATTTTGAGAAGTTGTTGCACATAGGCTATACTAGATGTACTTCAACAGAAGTGTGTGAGATTTAACATATTTAATAGGCCAACTATCTAAACTCCTATAGCCCACTGGAGTGATTCTAACCTTGTAACTCCACTTTTTAGGTAATATACCTACTGTAGGTATCTTCTCGACTGAAACTATCGGTATTTGCTCTGATCACTGAAATCCCAATCCTCCATCTTCTGCCTCCATCCTATGGACCTCGGCCTCTTACTCACTGTGATGAATCCCCTGAAGTACCTTCTGTTGCATTGGCTTATTTTCCTTTTGCACATGTTTCTTTCACTTTTCTTCCTTATTCTTCGTTTGTAGCTCTTTCTGTTTCTTCTTCCTCGAGGATGTTCTCACCTCTACCTCAGAGGCCTCAACAGGCCTCTTTTCCTATTTCTTCTATGGCTATACTTTTGTGGGTACTTGCTTTCCGGGTGACCTCAATGGCCTTGGGGACATGGGTACATTTGTCGTTGTGGTTTTTTTAGTCTGTCCTTCCATAATGTGTGTTAATCCTTTCTCTGCAAATTCTCTAGCAAGTTCTTCAAAGCTTCTTGTAGACATGCATCAGCTCACTTCTCTCACACTTAGTCACAACCTCTCAAATTCTCCACACATAAAAGTGTAAAATGTGTTGCGGGATATTTTTTTTATAATGAATTTTATTTTTAGATTCTATGATTAGCTAAGATCTTGCTCATTTAATGCAGACATGGTGGTGTGAAATCAAGTCACAAAAAGGTTGGAAAGATAGATCAACGACTTAAAAGTCAGCCTCTTCGAGGGGGCAACCTCATTTACATTACACAAATGAACAATTCTTGGATGATACAAATGTCAAGGCCTCCTTTCTATATATAGGAGTCTAAGGGGTCCTAATACAATTAGAGCCTACATAACAATAATATTGTAGGGGCAGAATAATAACAATAATGGGCTTCCATGGGGCATAATAATAATTATATGGGGACTATATGGGCACAATATTACAATAAGGGGGTTACACTAATAGTATACGGACCTAACATGTCCCTCTCCTTCAAAAATTGTTGTCCTCGATGCTTGAGTAGTTATGGATGCTTCTATATAAAATTATCATCCTCCCATGTGGAATATGTCGCGGATAAGTTCTTCCACTTGATGAGATAATCTAAAATTGATCGATTTCGTAGCTATCGATTTCTTGCTTTTGTGACTGCTTCTAGCTCTAACATGATTTTTCCTTCCTCGTCAAGTTCTGACAATATTGTTTGAACTGGGACCTTCTCATATATAACCTTCTTTAAGAATGAAACATGGAAAATTGGGTGCACTCGAGAAGATGCAGGAAGCTCCAATTTATATGCCATAGTACCAATCCTTTGTAACACCTTGTACAGACCATAATAATTTGGTCATAAATTATTATCCTTCTTAGCTTGCTTGAGGGGCATTTGTTTGTATGGTTGTAGATGTAGAAAGAGCCAGTCACCTACATCAAAACTTCTTTCACTGTGATGTTGATATGCCTATTGCTTCATTCTATCATGCACGAGAGTGAGATTATCCTCTAATAGTTTGAGAACTTGTTGTTAATGCTCGATGTGATGTTCCACTACTTGAACCTTCGAATTTCCTTTTAAAGATGATGTGATGGACAGTGGGTGATATTCATAAAGTGCCAAAAGTGGGGTCATTTTTGCTCCAGTATGGAAGGAATTGCTATACCACCATTCAGCCAAAGGCCACCATTTGACACTTTGTGTTTGTTTATCAGATACAAAGCAATTAAGATATCCTTCCAAATATTTGTTTACTATCACAGTTTTCCCATCAGATTGAGGATGATAAGATGAGCTATTAGCTGACTGAGTACCCAAATATTCCAACTCTTGTACTCCAAAGAAAAAATTGGAGTTTTTTGCATATAATTGTTTCTCCTCCAATAGTTTGAGAACCTTCTAATACCTATTGTGGATTAACTATATCATCAAAAACTAGAAACACAAATTTTCTAAGGAAGGGTTTGAAAATGGAATTCATCAAACATTGAAATGTATAAGGTGCATTGGTAAGGCCAAAAGGCATGACCAAACAATCATAATGACGCTCATGAGTTCTAAATGTTGTTTTTGGAATGCTTTCACTCTTCATTTTGATTTGATGATATCCTCAATGAAGATCCAACTTGGTGAAGTAAATTCCTGTATGTAATTCATCCAATAATTCATTAATGACTGGAATGGGAAATTTATCTCTAATAGTAAGCTTGTTGATTTTATGAAAGCAGCTCAAGAAAAGATAGGAAAGATAGATTAATGCCTTAGAATTCAGCCTCTTCGAGGGGGCAACCTCCTTTACATTACATAAATGAACAATTATTTGATGATAGAAATGAAAATACCTCCTTTCTATATATAGGAGTCTAAGGGGTCATAACATAATCAGAGCCGGCATAACAATAATAATGTAAGGGCACAATAATAACAATAGTGGGCTTCTATGGGGCACAATCGTAACAATATGTGCACTACATGGGTACATCAATATAATAAGTGGGTTGTACTATTAACAATAAGGGGTTACAATAGTAGTATAGGGGCCTAACATGCCCCTCTCCTTCAAAAAGCGTTGTCCTCAATGCTTGAGTAGTTTTTGATGCTTCTGTATAAAATTCTTGTACTCCCATGTGGAATCTTTAGCGGGTAAGCTCTCCCACTTGATGAGATACTCTAAAATTGATCGATTTCGTAGTTGTCGGGTTCTTGTTTCTGTGACTGCTCTAGGTTCCAATATGATTTTTCCTTCCTCTTCAATTTCTGGAAATATTGTTTGAATTGGGATCTTTTG
>APFE030120315.1:0-13566 GCA_000404065.3 Pinus taeda | reverse complement strand
TTGTTATGTAGGCTCTGATTATGTTATGACCCCTTAGACTCCTATATATAGAGAGGAGGTCTTTTCATTTGAATCATGCAAGAATTATTCATTTATGTAATGTAAAGGAGGTTGTCCCCTCGAAGAGGCTGAATTCCAAGGCATTGATCTATCTTTTCTATCTTTTCTTGAACTAGTTTCATAACAGCATTAGAGCTATAAGTTTAATTCTTAGGCCTATGGGCGAACATACAGATGTAAGGAAGAAATTATAATTTGTTAGAGAAGACCTAGGTGAAAATAGAGGACAAAGTATCACCCCTACAACATAATTATAGGAAAGAGAAAATAACTTTAAAATAGACATAACTACAGATAAATTAATCCTCGAACGAGGTGGATAGTGAGATATCAATGATTTGTATTGCTATAGCTAGGACATGAGAGTTGTATTCTTAAAAAACATTAATTGTAATTTTTTAAGAGTTGAAATATATATATGTGAAAAGACCCTTACTAGGGTCAGATGTGATAAGAACAAAAAATGATAATAGAAGAAATAAAAGATACATTATTCAATTAAAAAGACTCAAAGAAATGGAATGAATGGAGGAGATATGGCATGAACTCATTGTTACACAATATTTTGTCACATCCCTTGTTCGCTTCATGTTCCATATCCGAAGTGCCAAAACATTGACAACTGTGTAGTATATCCATTGTGATATACAAACCAGAACCTCCCTGAAGAACTAAAGGAAAACTGCCCTAAGTCAATTTTGAAGAAGGTTAGATAAAACCCTAATTTTTAGGGCCAGAGAATTTTGATCCACTACCTACCCATGTTGATGGCATGTTTCTCTTCTTTACCCTAGCACTGCTAGCACAGGATTTGATATGAAACCCCACGTTGAACCTCTTTTGGAAGGTTTTCCCAAACTAGAGGAGAAGATTTGTGACTAGAAACTTCGAGAACATCGAGTTGGATATTGGTTGTTGTTGATATGGTCAAGCTCTCCAATTTGGATCTCTTGATATTATCATTACGGGCTTTCCCCTTGAGATGAGGACCTCCATCCCTCTTTGGTAGATCCATAACTCCCTCTCCCTTCCTATAAATGAACTCCCTTCCATCCCCAAATGGTTGGTCATTGATTGCACACATTCCTATACCGAGATTATGCCCAAATGTTGCCAATTATAAGATGGAGAAGGAGTGCTTGAAGAGTAATTTCTTGGACTTGGACATCCACCAAAAGTAGGTCTCCAACATTAAGGCATCAGTTGTATGCTTCCCCTTTTAGCTTATTAATATACACATTTGATGTTCACTTTCTATAATTGTGTAAATGTGTATGATTTCAGCTTAATACTCCTTCATATATTAAGTAGTTTATGTTTGATGTATGCCATATATGCTCTTTTACCTTGTATTTCTCTTGGATCTTTCTTCCTAGTACTCAAACATGAAGAATAATTAAGGAGAAAGCCTCGAAGTGATGGATCAAAGTCACTCCAAAGGATTGAGTCGTTAGCATTAGAGAGAGGTAGGTCACTCTCTCTCTGCATTTGTTAAACATAATCTAGGAAGGTGTATGTTAGTTTGTTTAGGTTGTTGCTAGACCCACTGATTGGGCTAGGGAGATCGCCTCTGTCCACAGAGGGGATTTATCTTCACAACAAAATGGTGACTCCACTAGGAAAGCTATAACTTCTTTAATCTCTTTTTCAATAAGATACCTTGATCAATTTGACCAACCATCAAGTTCTTAGTAGTTAGTTTGAGTCTGTCTAGAACTTCACAATCACTGATTACTGCCTTAGATTGCTAATTCTAGAGTGTTTGTGGAAATACTTTATAGTTTTTTTCCTTTTTCCTCTCCCATTGAAATTTTTTCTCTAATAGTCACATTGCTAGTGTGTTTTCCATTAAAAAGGACGTGTTGATCCCCTTTTTAGTGCAAGTTTGGCCATAACAGTTGCACTGATCTCAGAGATTGGGAAATATTTAGGGTTTCTCTCTCACAAATCTAGTGTGTCTGAGCCCCTGAGGTCTCTTTCTTGTCCGTTGTGATTGGATTTATTTATGTTTTGTCTGGTTGTTTGATTTGATTAGCGAATTCTTGTATTTTTTAGCTTTCAAGTGTTTTGAGTGAAATTGGGTTGATTTTAAGGTTTATAGGTCATTTGATTGTCACTTCCCGCTTGTAGGTGTCACTAAGGTTATGATTTCTTGATTGGTTAGATATGGTTATCTGTAGAAATCACTCAAAATGTTGGCTTCCATTAGTTTCAGTTTTCCTTTTACAAAATTTAGTTTCAATTGTGTTAGGTCATGTTGCATTTGAAATCCATCTTTGTTATTTATCAACCATAGATTACATTGCCTCGTTTAAAAACTAAAAAGAGTTCATTTGTTTATCTAGTCAAGAGAGAGAGGTGAAATACATTTTCAGTTAGTGTTTTTCGATTTGATTTGGTGTTGCTTTGATTGGTGCATCATTTACATTAGAAGAATTTGAATAAAACATATCGTTTTTTCTGTAGTTGAAGCTTAACTGCATTAGAGCATCTGAAATCAAAGAGAACATCATTTAGATAAAGTGCATCTTAGTAAAGTAAAAATCATTTTTTTTTCAATCGGTTGCATATTGGATAATGAAAATGAAGTTTAGTTCCTTTCTTTTACATATTTCATTTGGAAAAAAAGGTTAGTGGATGCAGGTTCTTCGATGCATTCTCTTATTTTCTGCATTGGTTGATTGAACTCTCTTCCCTCAATGTGAAAAGTTTCCTTTTCTCATAAAGTTTCATTATAGGATTTAGTTGACATTGTTTGATCCCAGAAATTGAAACATAATTCAATAATAACATTAAAATTTACTGAATTAAAACAAGGAGCATTTGGAACTCAAAACAAACATTTAGAGGTCTAAGCTAGAGACATGTTCTGACATCTATAAACCTTGGAGATGTCGTTATCTGCCAGCATTGCATTCTAGGGTTGAAATCTCATTCCACATACAGAAGTATATAGGAGGTTCTCTAGTAATCATGGGTATATCAGAGGCACTCCAGTATGAAAAGTATATGGGAACACTCTCATCGAACGGTTATTCATTAGACAACACTAACACGAACTTGTGCTCCCTGTATCATCATGAATATATTGGGAGACCCCAATAGGCTGCTATTCTTTAGCCATAGGTAATCGAGTTAGCTGCCTTGCAGACGTGATACATCAAACACAACATTTCGGGAGATTGGTCACCATACGATAAGTCCTTGGTTTCAGCTAATGTGTATATAGCGATTCATGGATATTTGGTAAACCCTCTTGCCTAATACACCATTTTTTTATTTATTTCTTGTTTTTAAGTTCTAAAATTTAACTGTCGACGATATCTATGTAGTTATCCTTGGCCTCACATTGCCTGATTAGTAGTAAATTTTCCTTGTAAGCTCAAATCAACCACCTCATTTTTTTTTTGAGAGAACGTCATCATGGTTGAACCATGGGGTTCCCCTTACATATCCCCTTCATCATTTGACACTAGAGGATCATCACAAGGAGTCAATCCTAAGATTTGGTAGTCACTTGAAGCCCAAGGTTGTTAACTTGGAATTATCCCGAGTATTGAACACCTTGCTTCTCATCCTCCACCTTGAGAGTCATCATCTAAGTAATTTGACCCAGAAACTCCTAAGGTTCCACAAAGGTATTTATTATTCCCTCAGAATCTTCTTTTCGATCCATTGGTGATATCTCCTCAACAGTCGTATAGTCTATATGATAATCCAGTGTACCTTTGGAGCTTTCTCCTCAGTCATCACAGATTCCTCCTTGCCAACTGTTTCCACCCATGGCATCAAAAGGTGAGATTTCGACCTATCCTTCATCTCCTCCTCCAAAAGTCTCAGACACTCAAACTCCTGGTGTTGGTGATGATTCTGAATATAACTTTCCAACTACAGACTTTCCATATGTGGGAAGTATGCCACCTCCACCACCACCGGAAAGCAGTGAACCTTTGTTTCTACCAAGTTACACCTCTTTGTATCAATTGATTTTAGGTGCTCCAAGTGTGTATTCACTTTAGAATAATTTCATTTATCGTCAAGAGTTATGCCTACTTCTGCTACATCGATTTCAAGCATGGCCTCTCAAATTCCTATATGAACTGCAGTTTCTTCAGTGCCTGTACAGCCAATAGTTACGATTGGGATAATTAATGTCCCTATATGTTCCTCAAGTCCTCCATTAAGTGGACAATAAGTGCCACCACCTATCCCACCGCATGGGGGATAACAACCACCTCCTCCATATATACATCATGTTTCGTGTAGAACTTATGTGAGTGAATCTCAAATGCATGCTACCATAGTTAATCAAAATTTTGGCAGTGTAACTTATCCTAGTGGATCATCTACTCCATTTGGATAAGGCCAAATCCCATATCAACAGCCGCTTTCCCTCCAGATACCCCACCAATAACCATATCCTCCGTATGGCTCACAACATCCTCAAAATACACCTTTTAATTAACGAGCAAGACCCCAAATGCATTCTGGTCAAAATCCCTTATTTTGGACGTCTAATCAGTTTCAAAATGGAACCTATCAGTACCAACCTAGGACTCGACAAATTCCACAAGGAAATTTCCAAAAAAAATAAACTTATTTACAGCAAGGACCTTATGTGCAACCATTTTAGCAGCAAAACCAACCCTTACAACAATAAGATCAACCCCTACAGCAGCAAGGTCAACAATTTTATCACCAGGTTGAACAATTTTAACAAAAACCTTATACTTCCTACTCTTTGCAAGTTATTTATCCACCTTATGGGTCAGTATCAACCATACCCTATAGGTTCCTAACATTGTGGCAATAAAATCCACCTATGCATTGTTAGAATACCTCTCATTGGGTGAAATATCACTCCTTAAGGGCAAAAATTTCCACTTTGGGGGCAGAACCCATACCAACAAGGTTGGAATCAACAAACTAGGCCTTATCAAACACCCCCCATGCCTTCTAATCCATAATCTCCATTTCTAGAAATGTTGGAACTACCAGATGTGTTAAGGCTCACAAATGACCTAGTACTCCATTCACCGTATTGGCCTCCAGTTCCTACTAATATTCATGGTGATTATCTGAAATTCAAAGGAAATTCTAGATAAGACTGCCATGTCCACGTCATGACCTACCATTTATGGTGTTCATCCAATTCTTGGGTTCATGATTCCATTCATCTACATCTTTTCTAGTGAACCTTAACAGGTCGTGCCATGGAATGGTACATCAAGTTACCTCAAGGTGCATATGAAGACTTCAATGCCTTGGAGATGGCCTCCCTTACTCACTTCTAGCTACCAATTTGATATGAAATTGGTACCCATCTCCTTACGTCTTTGAAACATAATATTTCTACCCACGTCTCTGATCATATTCATGACTGGAGAAGTCAGCATCACCTTATCAAATTTGATATCCTTGATGAACTTTTAACTAAATGGTTTACCAAATCATTCATTAATAAAATTTCCAAGGAGAGAGATATGGGTGGTTGTGTGACCGAAGATCAAGCCATTGCCCATGCCCAATATTTGGATTTGGTATATTCTCAATCTGGCACATTCTATGATATCTTGCCCAATGTTTCAAAACCGTCTAGTAATCGTGCATCTTCCAAACTTCCAGAGACGCCACCCCTCGACGGTATTATTAGGTTGGTGACTCAAACTTGTAATAAAGCTTCTTCTACTTCCTCGAAGAAGAAATCTTTTTCAACTACTACATCCAACACTCCTTCCAATGCCTCTCAAAATCTTGTTAAAACCTTTGAGGTTAATATTGTTCAATCTACCACGGTAGATAGGACCTCAAAAGGTAAAAATAGGGGTAAAGGAAAATCCAAATCTTATACCCTAAAACAATATCCTCCGAAATCATTTTCCGATGATGCATCTAAACATAGGCCTAAATATCCTTGCCTCATTATGAGGAAGATCAGTATACCAAGGATTGTCCCTCTCGTGCTGAAGTTAGTTGTTTTTTAAATGTTACTCAAGGGACACCAGTTGTGTTGAAAGAACCTTTTCCATCATAGCAAACCCAACTGTTAGAGAAACCACAATCCTCTACCTCTTTGGGCTCTCATAATTATATGAGTGGAACGACACCTATTTCTATTGCCACTCAGTTAAGAGACTATCTGACTACCCCTAATTAGGTTGTGGAGGAAGAAGTTATCGATACAACTTCCAATTCTACTCCACCAAGTTCTAGTCCTCTTCATATTGAGAGACCTAGTAATGACTCCATTATCCAATAACCTCCTAAGGGTGTCCTTCAAAAATCATCATACAATTTGAATGCACGAGCTACTGAGCATTATAACATTGTTGAAGATTTAGCTCAAGTGCCTTCGACGATGTCTTCCTTGGAAGTTCTCCATAGTTGTCCATCACAGCGAAAAACATTACTATCTTATATAGGAGGAATTTCCCCTATCGATTCGAGTCTAATTATCTTTGACCTAGAAAATCATGTTCCACATCTTCCACATCAACTTGACTTTTTAATCCAATTCATTAAACAATGTAAACATTGAAATGGGAACTATAAAATCAAAACGGAAACCTTAGCCAAAAAATCCCCCAAAAACATGAAAAATCAACTCGTAAATGAAAAGTGTTGATTTTGGAATAACACTTTTTTCCTAGGGTAAACTTTCAACATGTTTTAAAAATTCCAGTGAAACCCAATTTTTTGTGAAAGATTTGTGAAAAAAACACCCTAAAAAGGAAAAGTGTTGATATTGAAATAATGTTTACTTTCTTTTTTCAGATACATTTTCAACATTTTGAAATAATGGTGTAAAATATTTTATCATAACTCTGAAAAACATTAAAATTTCAAAAGAATAATGAAGACATGAATTCAAAAATAAAAACAAAAATTAAAATAATGAAAAAAACAAAAAAAAGGCTAAAAAAACAACAAGTAAATAAAAATATATATTAAAAAAACATAAAATTAAAAAATGACAAAAGAATCAAATATATATTAAAAAAAGAAAAAAAAAAAACAAACAAACATAATTAATAATAATAAAAAAAAAAAATTAACCTAAAAAGACAAGAAAAATCAATCATTAAAATGTTTAAAAAGAAAAAAAAAATTACCTATATAAGAATCAATATATATATATATATATATATATATATATATAGAGAGAGAGAGAGAGAGAGAGAGAGAGAGAGAGAGTGAGAGAGAGAAGAACATAAAAAAATGTAAAAAAAAATTATCTTGTAAATGATAAAAAATTAAAAAAAGAATATTAAAAAAGAACTATAAAAATAAATAAATTAAAATACAACATATTAAAAAACTATTTAAAAAATTATATACTATATATATATATATATATTATATATATATAAACACAACTGATTTACAAAAAAAACTAGAAAATTAACAAAAAAAATAAAACATTTTAAAATAATTTAAAACAAAATAATAAAATAAAAAACAAAAAATTTCAAAACAATTAAATTTTTTTTAAAAAAACATAAAAAAAAATATTAATAAATATAAAAAAAAAACCGAAAGATTTCTAAATTAAAAAAAAAAAAAACCAATAATTAAATTAAAAAATTAGAAAAAAAATATTAACATATTTTTTTTTTGCCAAAATTAGCTCATTATTAGACAATATTTTATCATACCTCTTGTTCACTTCCTATTACATATCTCGAACTGTTAAAACATTTAGAACTGTGCAACATATCCATCATGATATACAAACCAAAACCTCCTTGAAGAACCAAAGGAAAACTGCCCTGAGTCAATTCTAAAGAAGGTTAGCTAAAACCCTAATTTTTAAGGCCAACGCATTTTGCTCTACTATGTGCCTATACTGACGGCAAGGATCCCTTATTTATCCTAACACTTCCAGGGCATGTTTTGATATCAAAACCCATGTTTAACCTCTTCTCGCAGGGTTTTCCAAGCTAGAGGAGAAGCTTCGTGCACTAGAAGCTTTGAGAATAGTGAACTAGATATTGGTTATTATTGATATGGTCGATCTCTCCCATTCAGACCTCTTTATCTTATCATTATCAACTTTCCCCATGAGATGTGGAAATTCCTCCCTCTTTTATGGATCCCTAACTCACTCTCCCTTCCTGTAAATCAACTCCCTTCCATCCTCAAATGGTTGGTCATTGATTGTGTGCATTCCTATACTAATATTATGCCCAAATGTTGCCCATTCTAACTTGGAGAAGGAGTTCTTGAAGATTCTTTTCTTGGACTTGGACTTCGACCAAAAGGAGGTCTCCAACATCAAGGCATAGGTTGTATGATTCCCCTTTTTGTGTATTAATATATACATCTGATGTTCACTTTCCATAATTGTGTATTTCTTTATGCTTTGAGCTTAATACTCCTTGATATATTATGTAGTTTAAGTTTGAAGTATGCCATATATGCTCTCGTACCTTGTATTACTCTCTGGTCTTTCTTGCAAGTATCCAGACGTGAAGAACAAGGAGTGAGCCTGGAAGTGAAGGAATCAAAGTCATGTCCAAAGGATTGTGTGATTCACATTAAAGTGAGGTGGGTCACTCTCTCTGCATTTGTTAAACATAATATAGGAAAGTTTATGTTAGTTTGTTTAGTTTGTTGCTAGACCCACTCATTGGACTAGAGATATCACCTTTGTTTGCAAAGAAGATTTATCTTCACAACACTAACGATAACTATGAGAAAAGGAACAATGTCTCTAGCTCTAATCTAGCAATTATGTCAAAGAAATAGGAAAACCAAAGCATTGGTGGATATAGTTATTATGATATAAAGAGAATGCGATCCCATTATACAATAGGTGATAGATGTAATGTGAATACTGAGCTTGTCTAAATATTTTGCACAGGAAATCCAAATTTAATAATGTAACAACAACATTAGTCCATACACAACATTGTTATAGGGAAGGAGAACCTCTTTAGGTCGTCTTGAGCTTGCAATGGAAGTTAAAAAATGTGGATTTAAGGCGCTAAAAGTAATTATTATAGATACTACATCATGCCAAAAAGGATTTAATGCCTACAATGGGGTACAAATTTCTACCATAATAGATCAACCTTTTTGATGTAAAAAGGAAATATGTATACAATGATAATTTGTCTTATGACTACTTTTTTATACAAAATAGGCTATGGTGTATAATGAGTTGTTATCACTATATATAATGCTAGTATGCCTTCAGTTGAGGAACTCAATCGAGAAATATGATCTATTATTTGTTAATCCAAGACCTATATAATTAATTATGTTAATGATAGACTAGATGGGATAGGGAGAGTTGTGGAAAGAATCACATGAGTAGTCGGTATTAGATATTACATAGGAAATGAAGTGCGGTATAAATTTCCTTTAATATAAGCTACATGTCTATTTTTATACAACCTCAAATTTTATTAAGAATTTTACATGTAGGTGTTAAAAAGGTCGAGCATGGATGGTAGATGAGTAAAATTCATGCAAAATATTGTGTAGTATAGTAAATTGTGGTATCACTTTCGTAACCAAAAATATTGGGTGAGATAAAAATGCTATGTAAAGTAGCTATCAAATATAATATGGCAAGATGAAAGATTAACCTTCATCATTCTTCACTTAGCACGAGATCGTAAAATATCTAGTATGGAAAGGAAAAGGAAGTATTGTAAGAGTAGGAATAAAATAAATGGTGAAGAATTGGTTTCTATAAGATAATAAAATAAGTTAATATTCAATAATATCTATCAAAAAGTGGTACCAAATAAATTTATCCATATGAAGTAGAGTCCAGAAGAAATTTTGTGTATAAAAAAAGAAAACTCCTAGAAATAATGGAGATCGTGTGAAAAGATATATATTTCTGTGAGTAAATATATGTATACATAAACACAGGTGCATATGGCATAAGATATAAATGCAAGAACTTCAATTGTAAATTAGGAATATTAACAAATTATTTAAGGAGGGCTTTTGACCCTAGGAAGGAGAAGCATGAAGGGCATTCACAAAATACAAGACGTTGAAAGGTATATGAGTGCCAAGAAAAAATGAGTTAAGAGAGGGATTAAGAAACCATATCATACAAATATGAGATTTAAACACACAAGTATTGAGAAATGATTTTAATACTAATATTGGAGCAACTGGAAACATTTCTATCAAGAAATAGATGTTAATAACATAATTGAAGCATGATTATTCTAAAGGTTATACCCTTATGACTAAGAATATAACCAGCATGGATGTCTTGGACATGATTGTTCTATAAGACTGATAAGATTTGTGGAGGAAACGGTAATATGTTGCCAAGGAAATAGATAAATCATTTTGTGACTCCTCACTTAAGGAAATTGGGAACTGATTCCATTGTGGGTTAAAAACAAAAAGACAAAATGTACAAAGTTTAGATATGTGAATAGCTTCGATAATCAGAAAAAGTTGTGTCACCAATGAAAAATGAGCATATAGAAAACATGAAATATATGTAGAGGAAATTAATAAGGGGAAATTATGATCACCTTGAAAAGGGAAAAAATCATGATTGGAAACTTGAATGAAAAAATGGTTCTTGAATAGATACAAAATACAAAGTAAAGAAATTATAACCAAAGGAATTTGTGGACAAACAGTTACCTTAAGGAAAATGTGGATAGTCACATATGCGAAAGACCTGCTAAATATGTGAGATATATATGCACGATGAAATAGAATATTGTGGATGAACGAGAAATTAGTCACAAAAATAACATCAGAGGTAGCATAATTGGAGAGTATCAAGATGAAAATAATAGTAGTAATGGAATTTTAACTACTCTTGAACTAGAAAAACATGAAGGCACTAGGAGACACTGTTGTAAATATGCAAAAGTCGTCATCCTTACACATAAATGTATAACATTAAAATGGACCAAGGCTAAAATTAAGTGTGGAACATGTAATCCCTCAGGTGTAATTGCAATATAGCCTAACACGGGGAAAGGAAATCCTTGATGGCATCAATGTTAGGAATCAAATGGTCTGAAAATGGTATGCGATTAGAGATCAGTATTGTTGTTTCATTCAAAAATTCATAAACTAAATTTTTATTCAACTAGAAATTACCATGAAAATAGTTGATTTGAATGATGTGAACAAATATCGGCGAATGATGATAGAATTTACTAGAATATTCTAATAGAATGACAAGAAAAATAAAAATAAATAGAACAAATGTTTGTGAATGTGGAAGCCATAAATGTGACATAAAATAACTAAAATTAACCTTTGTTAAGTGATGTATTCTTTTAATATGTGTGTGTGTGTGTGTGTGTGGAATCGATAGAAACAATTATATTAACATATTGTGTATTCAAACAAGAGGTGTACATAGAAATGTAAAAGGAAATATGGGTTGTATATTTTCAAGGTTATATTTTTTTTTATCATGAAACTTGAAATTTTCAAAATACCCCTTAATTATCTATGTAGTATTGTGAAATTGCTCCTAGATTTGTGGCTTTATGGAAAGGTAGAAAAACAAGTGGCAGAACCGTAAGAATGGACTTAACTAAGTCCACCTTGGAACGAAATTGACAAAATACAACAGGCATGAAAAGGGAAGAGGTAGTAGGATTTCGTACACCTAATTATACATTTTGGATGCATATTTGACACAATGGTATCAAAATAACAATTATAAATTGGAATGATGCTAGTAGTCCGTTAATTATTATTTCTTTTGTGTAATTGTTATAGAAGGAAAAGTGACAATTCCATATTTCTAATTTCACATTACATGATGACCACCTCATTTCGCATAACACTGACTACATGTATGAAAAAATGACTTATGTTATTTATTTTGATGTTATGTTAATGATGCTGACCTTGTGAGGTGCATGTGGATAGTTTTTTGGATGCAGGTGGAATGCATTAATGAAATTTGAAGTACATGTGTAGCATGTATGAAAACATGCTAGGGAAGGAGTAAAAAATGAGTATAGGAGTGTGTATTGTAGAATTGAGCCATTGCTCAAAATAAAGTGAAGTGGAAGCACTTAGTATAGAAGAGATGGGTGTAGGAATGAAAGAAGAAATACAGGAGGTGTTTCCTTTCCATCTGTTAGAGTTAATATTTTCATACAACCATTAGTGATAAAAAATCCTATGTTTATATCATATTGGGGTCCCATTCTAAAAAAAATAATTCCACCTAGGTCCTCATTCAAAAGTTTACTCACTGATGGTAGCCCTAGTTAATCAAACTCCAAGCCCCTCTCAAAAATCAAAACTGGCTGGTCCACCTTCATGTGTCTTGTTGGGCATACATTCATTTTAAAGGCTAATGCCATAATGTCTTATGTCAGTCAAGTCCACCTGGAGCTTGGTCATTCAAGGTCCCAATAGGTCATTAGGGTTTCCACGGTTCCAATAAAACTCCATTCCGTTGCAAAGACTAGCAAGTAAGGCATGATCAAATAACATCTCTTCACCATGTGAAGATGACTTTTAAAGAGAAATAGTTATTTCATCATGTAATTTTATGTTGACTATATGTAATAAGTATTGTTCCTAAGCTACCAAATCAATCTCTATATGCCAACTTCATTAAAGAAAAGTCAAATTCAAAGAGTTATCAAAAACCATCAAAAGATCAATTTGTCAAAGGAAATAGTCAAGTGAAAGGGTAATGTTTCAAAAATTTAAGTGAATTCCAAAGAGAGTTGTCTTTTCCCAAGGGTGTCCAAATCATCATTTTCCACAAGCACTAAACCCTAATTTCCTCTACCACTTAGCTAGGGTTGGCTATGTAATCAGAGACATATGAGTAGAGGAGGCCTAAAGGAGGTCATTTCAGCAAGTATGAGGCAATTGGGCCCCCTAATAAGATGGATTGAACGAAGTGATGCACTTCTTCTTTATATTACTTAAGGGGGAATTCATAGACGTGTAGTAAGAAGTAGTTTCATTCGGTCCTCTTATTAAAGAATATAAAGCGAGAAATTTCATCCTCTTTATTTACGCTTTTGTTCCACCTTATAATAAGAATAGGGCCATTCTCCCTAAATAAGAAGAGTAGGGAATTCTATCAATAAGGTACCTTCTATTGCTAGATTCTGTGGGTCTCCAATATTTGCTCCTATTCTTCCCCTTAAATAGAAATCGAGAGGGGTACTGCACATATTATGATTTAAGGTTGGGGATATGGTAGACTGTACATAAGAATCGTAGGGGCATCCACCCAATGCAATAGATTGTAGGTCCAGAAGAGGAGCCCTCCCACTAGCCATTTGAATTCAATTGCTTTCTTAGAATGCCAGCTAATATGGAATAGTTGGTTTTTGGGGATGAAACCACATCCAATGTATATAGGATAGGTCCAACGTTGAATAGATGTATTTGCAGTGACTAGGATTGCAAGAGTTACCCACTAACTATGACTAGCAGAAAATAGATTTCTTATAAGTGGGCCGGCCGGGAAAGCAGAAGATAAGGAAGCTGGGGGGGGGGTTGATGCATGCCTCTGGAAAACTA
>APFE030120313.1:0-44277 GCA_000404065.3 Pinus taeda | reverse complement strand
TGGCTTCACGGATGCAGATTGGGCAGGGAGCCCAACGGACAGAAAGAGCACATCAGGAGGGGTCTTCAGTATTGGATCGACAACAGTTTCTTGGTACAGCAGGAAACATAGATCCGTGGCACTCAGTTCAGCGGAGGCCGAGTATATGGCAGCAAGTTTGGCTGCATGCGAGGCTATATGGATGAGGAAGATCCTAGTTGGTTTGTTCGGTTCTCATTTGGATCCTACTGTGATTTACTGTGATAACCAGAGTTGCATTAAACTCTCGGCTAATCCTGTATTTCATGATAGATCTAAAAATATTGACATCAGGTACCATCATATCAGAGATTGTGTGCAGCGGAGGATCATGTTACTTTCGTACATTCCAACGGAGGATCAGGATGCTGATATTCTGACGAAGGCTCTCACCAGGAGAAAATTCGAGTACCACAGAGGCAGGATAGGGGTTGCTGATAATCCATATCTTGTCAAGAGGGAGTGTTGAGATTGCAACAAGATGATGGAGCTTAGTGAAAAGAGTCGCCTTCACTAAGTGGGCCCGCAGGCTATTTTTGGCGCAAGTCTATTTTTAGACATATGGATCATGTCTATGGATTGCAGGTTGCTGTTTATGGATGATTGATTCAAGTTGGGAAAAATAGATGGACTTCTATTTTTGATGAAAGTGTGAGTGATCAAGTCTATTTTTAGACTGGCTGTCAAAAATAGAAAAGTCAAATATTATTATCTCACAATAATATTTGGACTATAAACTTAATCTTATTCTCTTGGAGCACTTCAGTTTGAGCTACAGATGTGGCACATGCAGCTGTCAGAAGGAAATACGGTTTTCTTATGGGTGAGTAGTTTTTTCATGCATGACTTCAGTTAGACCTCAATGAGTTGAGTTTGGTGGAGTTGATGTGGAGTTGATGGAGTTGTGTTCAGTTTAGCTTTGTTAAACTGGTTGTATTTAGTCTAACTGGCAAATAGACTAGAGATGAGTTGGGTGAATTAGTTATTAATTAATTCACAAGTTATTAACTCATAATACAACTAATGAATACATCAGTTAACTCAGTTGCATGTCAGTGCATGTTCAGTTCAACAGGGACAGGTGGTAGAGAATCAGATTGCTATCAGTTGTGACTATAGTTGTGCACCAGATCTTGCACAATCAAGGGATTGAGTATGCCAATGAGTTTGCCCACGTATTTGCCCACATTTTTAGCTTATGCTCACGTCCAAAAAGAGCAAGTGACTATTTTGCAGGTGAAAAACGAGTTTGGTGAGCCATTCTCATCAGTTCTTGAGCAGGTATTGAGCAGTGGAGGCAGGCAAGCAGTGGAAGAGATTTGGAGATCAGATCTGAGCTGTATTGTGTGTAACAGAGTTGGAGATACTTGTGAGAAGTATTATGTTGTGTAATGTTACATGACTCAATCATTAATATACAGATATTTGGGGTTTTTAGCGAGATGCTTTCCCCGGGATACATACTGTGTTAATGTGTGAATGCTCTTGATGTTTTATTGTTATTGATGCTGCTATATTGATGATCAACGTAGAGAAGCTTATGTATTGTGTATGTTTTCCGCAATAGTACATGATCAGGATAATCTCTGTTGAATATGTGTTAAATTATTCAAAATTTCTACATTTTGCCTAGTGGGAACTAAGTTAGAAACCCAATCTGAATATCTAATTAGTGCTATGATTTGTGCCTCATACATGCTTTTTACTTCTTTTTCAATCAGTGGCATAAGAACTGGATTAATCCTCCTAAGCTTTTGTTTAAAGGGTTTCTGATCTTCTTTGATGGGTATTTTATGTTGAATAATGTTGGTGTCATAAGATTTGAGGTCTTCATAACTCTAGGCAAAGACATCTTGAAATTCCTTAAACAGACTTATTTATTTAAGCTTTTCAACTGTAGGTAATGCTTTGGATAATTTAATAAGCATAGGTTTTTCTTCTATTCCTATATTACATTCTTCTATGTCTGATCTTAAAGGCTCCATTTTTTGTTTTCTAGCTACATCATTTGAATCAAACAAATCTTCTAAGGGGGCTAATACCTTAGTCAAAAAGTTATTTTTAAGGTTTAAAATCTCAGAATCATCATTGACTATTTCTTCTATTTCTACTTTTTCTAAGTTATCTATTTCTACTTTAGTGAATTTAGTGGGTTTATTTACATCATTTACATTTATATGTATCTCACTATTTATGACATCAACTAATGTACAATCAGTATCTATGTTACAGTTTTGGAATTCTCCCTCAACATTCATAAAATTATAGATTTGAGAATCTTGTGAGAAAATCTACCAATATTTGAGATTATCAGGTATAACAGGCTTATGGCTTACCTCTGTAGTGTACTGGTGATTGGGCTGAAAAGGCAATCTACAAGTGCTAGCAAAAGTAGCCAAACTGTTAGCTTGCATGTTCTGTTTCCTAGAAATAACGACAAAATCAATTTCAAGAAGTTCTTTAATCAGATCTAGAATAGTTTCTCTGTACTAGCTAAGTATAGGATTGTTCACATAATACTCTCCTTTAATTTGTTTTATGATCATTTTTGAGTCTCCCATGATAGAAACTCTCTTGTCTCCAAGGTTTCTTACAATTTGCAATCCTAAGATTAAAGCTTCATACTTTGCCATGTTATTTGTGCATTTAAAGTTTAATATAAAGGCATGACCTTCAGAATGATTATTTTCCATGTTATGAATCCAAACTCTTGCACCTGCTCCTAATCTGTTCAATGAACCATCAAAATCTAGGTGCCACCTAGATTCATGAAATATATTATCACTGTCAGGTTCTTTAAGTTTTTCTTCTAAAGTTGTGATTTCATCTTTGCCATTGTCTGAATTATACAAGATAAATGAGTCTAGATCAAAATGCATGGAATAAAAAAGGGTAATTTTGTGGTCTTTCTGAACTACTTACCATTTATTTCATTAAGGTTTCTCTGTAAAGCTTTCTTTGCTGTCCAAATACATAAACGGTAGCATATGCCATGTCTAATTGTAGAGATCCTTGTAATTTTGCTCCCCATGAGCGAGATAACAACATACAATATTTAGGTGGACTATCAGCAACTACTATGTCCATAACAATACTTTTTGCTAGGCATTGGACTAGAGTTACACACAAATCTTTTATCAAGTCTAGGCATTTGACTTGACTAGAATCAAAGGAAAACAGGTCCTTGTAGGGTCTAGTCATGTCTAAGTTTAATATTTCCATGACTGCTTTAGGAATTAGGTTATGAGATGCTCCTGAATTTAACATAGCATTATGTAGGGTTTTATCATGAACATTTAAGATAATGTAGAATGGAGGAATACACCCTTGTTGATGTTTTCCATTCACTTCTGGACCAAATAATAACTCAATTTGATCATCATTAAGGTTTACAACATCTTTGCCTTCACCTATGTCAAGTGTTTCAGTAATTTGTGCTTTGTATAATTCATTTTTCACCAGCTCTGTTAAAGGAATTGGTATTTTCAATTTGGCTATCTCAATTTTGATATTGAATGGCATTTGAGTTTTGCCTAGTTGAATGATTTCATCTTTAGCAATTTGGGTTTATGTGTTTTTGTTTTATGTACCAACACTTGGTAATTCAATTTGTGTATCAACAGTTTTGCTTTCAATTTTCTTGTTTGGAATAGATTGAGTAGCAGTTGAAGTTTGAGTTTCAACTAAAGTTATGTCTACAATTTTTGGGTTGGAAGCCTCCTGAGTTCCTCTAGGTAGAATTTGTAGAACTTTGGTCACAGGAGCTTTTTCTATTTTCTTAGTTTGGGTTTGGACTAATTTCTTAGTAGGAACTTTTTGTGTTCTTTTTGCTTCTAAGGCTATATTTTTTGTGAAATTCATAGATAACAGATTCATAGCCTTGTTTGTAGTTAAAGGACTCTCCAGATTCTAATTGTAATTGTTGTAACATGTACAATTCATTTTCTTCCTGGGTAAGAAAAATGGAATCTTCATTGTTTACTCCCATCAAGTTTATCTAGGTGTCCTAGTCTTCTTCAAGCTGTTGTGAACCTTCAACATAATTTTCTACGAAAGGTGGCCTAATTTGTTGATCAGGTGTACCTTCTTTTGATTTTTTAGTATTAGATTTTTTCCTAAAGTTAGGGTTTCTAATTTGAGGTCCTTGTTGATTTTACCACTGAGGTTTTCTTTCCATGTTCTCTAATCTATCCTTTAAATTTTCTAAACTTTTAGCCAAACTATCTATCTTAACATCTAAAGTGGATGGTTCTTCCTTAATGGTAACTCTCTTCTCATTCTTCATTCTTGCTCTTTTAGCTAACAAGTTAGCTTCTACACTAACCGCATCACTCTGCATCTGTTCTAAAGTTGGAGGGTTTCTTTCTCTCAATTGGTAATACATATCAGTGTCAAAACCATCAAGAAATTTGATTAGTGCCAAGTCTGATGGAGGTTTGATATTTGCAGGGATTGCATTATAAATACTATTAAATCTAGTACAATAGTCCTGAACAAATTCATTAGGATCTCTTCTAATGTTTTCATATTCAAACAATATTTGTAAAGGATTTTTCTTTCTTTCCCATCTATTGATAAACAATCTATGGAAAACAATTAAATCAGAAATATGACTAGCAGGTAAAGCTTTAAACCATTTCTTGACATCTCTTGCTAGTGTTTGTGCAAATGATCTCATCTTTACATCTTCTTCATCAATTTCATGTAATTCAAAATAGTCATTTATTTTATTTACATGTTGTTGTGTAGTATATTGATCAGTACCATCAAACTGAAAGGTTTTACTCTGGTAGTCTTGGGGCATGTCATGTACTTGAGCTGGTAAGATCAAAGGAGCATATCTGGTAGCCAAAGCTAAGATTCTAGCATGGATAGGAGGTAAAGTGGTAGTGCTTGGAGATGAACTTGAAGTGCTTGCAGATGAGCTTGAAGTGCTAGAAAATGTAGCAGAAGTGCTAGAAGATGAACTTGAATTATTTGGAGATGGAAATAAAACTCTGGGATGAAGAGGAAGCTTGGGGATGAATGATTTTGTGGAATGAAGTGTAGTGGAAATAATAGATGATGTGGTACTAAATAAATATTAATTTACATACTCTGAAGGAATGGTAGAAGGCTTAGGACTAGCAGCAATTAGAGAAGCTAATCCAACTAATTGTTGAAAATAGGCTTTGTCTATGTGCCTTATCAAAGTTGAGGTTAAAGCATCAAGTTTGTCAAAAGTGTCTAGAAGATGTTGATCTAAATCAAGATGTATAGTATTCTTCTTTGATTCAATAAATTGAATAAAAGTAGTGTCTATTATAGTATCATGGACTGAATTTTCAGATTTGGTACGAAACAAAGAATGCTCAAATGATAAATCAAATTGAAAATCCTCTAAGTTTCATAACTCTTTAGGAAGTGAATTTTCTTTGATTAGTTGACTAATGCTTTCTTGGATTTCTACTTTATTGGTTTTTCTTAAGATTTTGTTCGGATTATCAATAATTATAGCAAGGTTTGGATCTGGATGTGCCCTAGTATAGTATGTTCTTTTGGAAGCCAAAATTTTGAATTTTTTATTAATGAAACTTTTTGACAACCCTATAATGGCCTTAAGGTGAAAAGATGAGATATAGGATTTCCTTTAAGGTTTATTAAACTAAGGACTAATTTCCAGAGTATGGTCGCCACTATGTTATCACTCCAAAATTTCCCTAGGGTTGTTATGTTGTGTTTAAATAAATAATAGAGGTAACCACAAAACTACTTTTGAGATTGAGATCTAGCCTTCCTAATGCTCAAAGAGGGCTCTCTCTTAATGATTTAATTTTGTTGAGTCAACTGATTTTAGGCTAGTTATGTAAGATTGATTTGGTTTTGATTTGATTTGTTGGTGGAATTACTGACTTAGATGGATAGAAGACTGTCTATTTTCCATTGGGCTATGGAGTCAATGTGTCAAGAAAACAGGACTGAATCAAGTTCTAAATGAAGTGTCCATAGGGAAAGGTATCTGAGCAAATTCAGATATTTTAGGCTAAAGGGTGAAGTGGTTTTCAATTGGGATCAAGGATCGGTTAAGGATTCCTCAAACCGGATAATGAGGGAAATGAAAGAGGTCAATCAAAACTAGGGAGCAATGAATAATTCCCTACTTTAGATATCAGAAGAAAACATCAAAATGAATCACTTTTCAAGACAGAGTGTACTTAAACAAATTCTGTAATAATATTCTAGTTATGACATCCAAATATGGAAAACATGTAAGTATGTGAAATACTTAAGAAAATAACAATTTAACAAATGAAGATACTTCACTGAAGTGGCTCAACACATGAATCCTGTAATGCAACGCCTTTATTAGTCAGTCCAGTCTGTTGACTTGAAAATGTTACAATAAACCCTTAGGTTTAAGATCAATACAACCATAGAAAGGTTCATCAATCCACCCCTCAATACTTTGAATTGTGAAGTATTTATAAAAATACTATTACAAAATATCCTAAAACTGATTTAGGAATTATTCAAGGAAAATGAAATATCTTCATGCAAGAAGATAAGGACAACTATCTAACTAATGCAAGTTGTCACTGTTTATTTGGCTTTGTTGTTTGCTTTCACTGATATTTTGCTACTTTATCTCTTTTGTTGTTTTGCTTTATGATGATTGTCCCTCTATTCTGCCTTTGAATGTTAAACTTTGTCTTTAATCTGATACTCTTTAACTTAACTGATTTGTTACTCTTTACTGTTTTACCTTGACTGCTCTTGAATACTCTGTTTTCATTGTTTTACCTTTCATTTTCACAGTAAATCATTCAACTTTTCCCAAGACTCTGCATCTGGTAATTTAATCTTTACCATTCTTCTAAAGATTTCATCAGCCTCTGTGTATTTTGCAAATATAGGTTTGTTGATAAAGAGATATTTTACCTCATGATAGAGGTAAAAGAGATTCTCGAAAGTCTAATAGAGTACTTTTCCTGTTGGAATTCCTTTCATGGTTGAATTGTTTTCTTGTTCCTTTGCCACTTCTCTGATTTTCTTATCATAGTCTTCATGCCTCATCAACTTGTCACTAATGACCAATGGATTAGGCAAACCTTTCTGCCTCAAAACATCAAATTTGACCATGAACTTGGATATTTCTAGCTCCATTGTTTGGCAATTCTCCTCAAGTTGTACCATCAAGTTCCTCTTATATATCACCTTTTTCACTTCTAGAATTGTTTCAGTCCTGTCACTTATGCCAATATCTTCCAATTCATGTTTGTTGTTGGAATTAAGAAACTTAATGATTTCATTGGCCTCCTCGGCCTTCTTACCAATTTATTCCTTAACTTTTTGAATAGCTTTAGTTGCTTCGTTGATTAAATCATTCTGATCAAAGATGGCTTGGATGCATGGCCAAATATCATTAACAGAGTCAATGATATTGGCCCACAGCTACTGCTTTGCTTGGGCAAGTGTCTCTTTCAATGTCAATTCTTTCTCTACCTTATGTATTCTCTCAGTCAATCTATTTGACTTTTGTGTTCCATTTTTATGCATGATTTGTGCCAACTTCTTTTCATCTTATAGAATTTTTATTTGATCTTTAAGTCTATTTTTTTCATTTGTTTGGATGGACATATCCTGCATAGCTTTGATTAATTTACCTTCTTCATCACTAGAATGAATTGCAGCTGTAGATGATTCTGTAACTAATGTAGTTGTTGATGTAGTCAGAAGTGTTGTAGCTACTGGAACTGTTGTGGCCGCTGAAGTTGCTAAAGTAGAAGGAACTGTTGTAGTAATTGTAGGAATAGCAGTGACAGGATTGATTCCATGCTGCCATTTTTCTCCAGTACTAACTTATCCATCTCATTTTCCATTTCTGTTAATTGAGCAATGAACTGAAGAATGAAGTTCATCATCTCATCTTTTTGTTTTTGATTCTGTAGAAATTCCTTGGTTTGTGGATCGATTTTAGTTGCTTCTTCAATGCAGCAATGTCTGCATTCTTTTTCTTAATGAGTTCTTCTGCACCTTTGACATTCTTTGGATCATATCCCACTCAATAACCAAATCTTAAAGGGATTTAATTCTATTATCTTTAGCTTGTGAGGATGCCTTCTCTAGTTTTAACTATGCTTTGATGTTCTCTAGAGAATTTTGTAGTTTTTGTACACTCATAGCTTTGTCGGTCATATTTGAGTATAGAATTTCTCCACCTTTCTTATGAAATTCTATTTGATCTATAGGATGAACATCTTTGGCAGGAATCTCATAATCTGTCTTTTGTAATATATTGATGACTTAGGATGCTACACTGTGGGTTGCAAAAAGGTCATCTGCATTTTTCCTGTTTTATAATCAAATGCAGAAAGTAATCTGTTATGGTCGCTAGGAGTCTACTTCAAGTACTATGAATATATTTCAGCTTTATTTCTTCATTTTTTGCCTTAATATCTCTGTATCTTTCTTTGATGTTTATTTCTCTGTCCATTGGTTCACTTGAAGAATAGACTTCAACACTATGCTGCTTCTAGATGATCTGAGCACTAGAAGTTGAAGGTTGATGAGTTTCCTTTGAAAATGATGGAAGTGCATTTTCTTTAATTACAGTGTCTGTATCAATGATCTCAATCGTATCAATTACTTCTTCTTGCTCATTCACTGGATTCAACTTTGTTCTTTTTCTATACATAATTTCAAATTTGTTATCTGTTGTATCTTTTTTTGAGCAAGAACCTTCTTCTCTAGTCCTTTTTTAATTTCTGTCCTGTAGGGCTGGAGTATGTAGAATGGAACTAGTATCCATTTTCTCCTCCAGATTCAGTAAGGTGTTTTCCAACCACTCAGATTGGTTGGCATATTTTTCAATCTTTGGCTTGGACTCATGCATAAAAGGCCTCAATTTAAACTTGAGTCTCAATTTTTTTATGACACCCAAAGGATCATATTGCCATTTGAAACTATCACTAAACTTCATTTCTTGTAAACATCTTTCTGCTTCCTCTCCAAAATCCCTATCATTGCAAATAAAAGGAGCAAGTTGGTTCTTGATTTTAAATTGTGTTTTCTTCTTAGATAATAGAAAATTAACATCATTTGAATTTATGATTTGCTTGATATATTCTAGTGCAAATATCCTCATGGGGAGATATTTGGGTAGCTTATATGGAGTGAGTTGACATCCATACACCCTAACTTCAGTGTAGTTTTGGTATAAATACTAGTCTCATGTTCTACTGTGTTTGGAAAACTGTAAAACTTTCTTTATTTCATCACTGACCCTGGGTTGATTGCTACTACTTAGCATATTAACCACTAGGTGAACCAATGAAATACTTGAAGCTGAAATCAATGGAATATTTTTGGATTAAGGGTGTCCAAAAGATAACATATCTAGGATTTCCCTTAGTGTCCATTTTTTGGATGTTAACTGTAAATATTTCTAATTGGAAATATAGAAACATATGGAACAATACTGAAGAGTATTTGAATACTCTTTCATTTGGCAATCTGATCAATTGATCATAGATTCTGTCTGCTAAGAATTGGGAAAAATTGAAAATTGTAGCTGGAGGGTTGCCTAGGCAAAAAATAGAAAGGAAACCAAGTATAGGTTCATCTACATGTTCATCAATAGTATATAATAGAATACATGACAACATAGTTACAATATGTCTGGTTCTCTCAGAGAAAATGGTGGCAGAATATGGAGGGTTGTCTGTAGGAACTTGAGCCTTTTCTAGGAGGAAAGTCTAAAAATTTTGGAATCTCATGGGAAGGTCCATCTTTAAGTACAGATAAATTAGGTTTTCAATATAAAATGGGGCTTCATTAAGCTTTGGCTAGATCTGCAACATTTTATTTATTGATCTTGCAATGATTGTGAACAATATTTTCTAGTTAGGAGAGACTATGGCTCTTTTACTTGGGGAATAGCAGATTTGGCATAGGTGGATGATTTCAGGGAACTGTTATACCTGTGGAAACAATTTTTTGGGTAAATTTGACTCCCATAGCTGAATATCATCATTCTGGTTGAGGAATTTATCTTTGCTCCAGAAGTGGAGTTTTAATAGATTGTTAGGGGAGGTTGTGTCTTTGATCTGGAAATCTCTATTGGCCAATGGGAGGTAGTCATTGTCTAGGTGAGGAGTTTGTAGGGGTTTCACATTCAAAATGATTTGGGAAGCCATAGATTTTTTTATTTTATTCAATCTATCACTCTCTGGCTTAAGTACTAGGCTTAGGACCTCTGGAATAGTGTGAAAAGATGAATACATTCTGCAAAAAGGATTTTGGATGCAAAAGTGGCTTTCTTTAGGTCAGAAAGGTTTTTCTGTTGGTTCAATTGATTAACCTATTAGAAATTTTGTGCAAAGCTTAAGTACAGGCCTTTGGCACTTCATGAATACCTGGAAAATGAAGCTTTGGTATGCAGAAGGGTTCTCTGGGGGCAGCGGAGGCTTTCTGAGGCTTCAATGGTCTTTATACTACTTTAAATCAGAGTCGGCAATGTCTTCTAGTAGTAAAAGTTTGAATTCTAGTTGTAAATTGCTTAAAATAGTTCAATAGATATTTTGGTGCTTTAGAATAGGTTAGCAGAGATTCTTTTCTGCAATCCCTAACAGAATAATAATGAAAATATTGGAAAGGGTGGATTCTTTTGTTTTTAACCGGCAATGGTTAATATTTGGGCGTGAGGTTAAATTTAAATAGCAGGGCAATTTCATCTAACGCAAGGAGGTGGTAAGGTGGTTTATCGCACCGCTTTAAAGTGGTATGGTCGTATTATTTTGGAGGATGCGATATAACGTGGGGTTTCCACGTAGCAAAAAGGCGGGTGGGGAAAACAACTTATCTCACATACTTTTGTGATGTTAAAAGTCAGACGTTGGAGCGTGCGATATGGAATGCAGGCTGTTGGATCTGGAGGTAGGTGATCGAAGGGTTATAGGGTGGCAGAGTTGTGAGGGATGAGCCGAGGTGTGTGATCGGGTTAATTAAAATGTAACATAGTTAATTAAAAAGTAAATACGGGAATTAATCATGCGATTAGGGTCAATAAAATGTGGTACCTGGGAAGATATTACAGTGGGGGTTTAATAAAATAAACTATAGTTTATCAAATGAAAATGGGGGTTAATGAAATGGTATGCGTCGAAAAAATATACTAGGGATATGAGTCAAAAGGGTATCGGGGATGGTTTTTCAATGGGCACCGATACATTTTAATTATTTTAAAATTAGGATAAGGGGGTTTTAGTGGGTTTAAATGAAAAAAGGGAAATTGATAAGGGGATAATGATTTTTAAAAGGAAATGCCTAGGGGAGGGTGTAGAATAAAGGGAAAAAGGGTTATTTTACAAGGGAAAATGAGATGAAATAAGCGAAAAGGTAAAATGAATGGGAAGGGATATTTTTATAAGGGGTAAATGAATTTGGAAGGAAGTTAGTAATATGAAATAAACCAATTGATGCTCTCCATGCCTTGTGAAAACTGCTTCTGCCTACCCATCATTTATCCTAACATTTTTTCTTCATTTACTGGTTGCATTTGAGCTTGCTGACCCTTTATTTCTTTTTCTTCTATAAGTAAACTATCTAATTCTAACCTTATGACTTTCCAATGGCTCAGATTAAACTATTCAGCTCATTAATATTCTCTACCTAACTACTGATATGCCAAGATTAAACAGATTAGCTAGATCTTTATCCTCTATCTATCAGCATGAAATTTAAAGCATGAATGGATCAAGATTAAACTATTTGACCTTCATGGATTGTGGCATTGTTGACAAGCTGGACACAATATTATTTTGCAAAGTAAAGTAAAAAGTAGTGCCATTTGAATTTGTATCACTTTCAAAATCTATTTTTTTTATCTCTTTTTGGTGTGGTTTATACATTATACTCTTTTTTTATCTCTTTTCTTTTATTAGTCCTTTGATTTTTCTTTTAGGACTTCACGCTCTTTACATTTTTTATTTTTAATATGGGAAAACATTTTGCAGAAAGAAAAAGTATGTACAATATTATAAGACTAATCATAGTCAACTCAAAATTATGAATCCTATTATTATAGGACCCTAACACCTATAATATCCAATGACAAACCTGTACAAAACAAAAAAGTAAAATTCACCCCAATTTACAAAGTCAAATCAAGTCTGAGCTGAATAAACTCCTTAAAGCCAAGATCATATTTCATGTTAGGCATTAAAAATGGGTTTCAAAATTAGTACCTATCGGGAAGAAGAATGGTGGCATTCACATCTGTATAAATTTTATAAATCTCATCAAAGCTTGTCAAAAGGACAATTTTCCTTTATTGACTATGGAGCAAATACTGCAATCAGTAGTTGGTTCAGAACTAATGTCTTTTCTTGATGGATTTTCAAGATATAACTAAATTCTAGTCCATCCAGATAATAGATTAAAGACTACGTTCAACACTAAATGGGGAACCTATGCTTACCAAAAAATGCCTTTTGGTTTAATTAACGCAGGGGAAACCTTCCAAAGAGTTACGGATATAGCTTTTAAAGGTCTGATAAACAAAATTGTTTTCATTTATTTGGATGATATAATTGTTTATTGCAAGAAGAGAAATAACCATTTACATGACTTAAAGTAGATCTATGAATGTTGCAAAAAGTATGGAATTTCATTCAATCCAAGGAAATCTTATTTTTCTCTAGATGAAGGCAAGATTTTGGTGTTTATGGGTGCTTTGGCTGGAACCGGGACCAGATTGATCGAGGGTTAGGGTTCCTTTAGCGAGCTACGACCGGTGGGCACAATACGACTCGCAGGGTCTCAGAGGACAGTGATAGGAGAACGGGTAGCTGGAGGTTGTTTTCTGCGTAGGGTGGACAGCTGGGATCAAAGCGTAAAAGTAACTGCTGGAATAGAAAATTCATAGGATCCCTATGCTGGCAGCGAACCCGATCAGCGAACATTCCTGAGAACCTACACAGTAACCATGGTTAATTCAAATGAGCTCATGGAACTAGACCCGGATATGGAGGATATCCTGTCGGTTTGGGGGAAAGACCCCATAGCTCAGAATATTGAACGCTATTTCGGAACATCAGGGACTTTCAAATCTGGAACCCTCTCGCCAGAAACGCACAAGATCAATCAATCCTTTCTTCAGTTGACAAAGGAATTTGACGATAATGCTTTTGTTCATCAAGAATTCCAAGCTTTGCAACAGTCGAGCAGATCAGGTGAGGATGGGCTGCATGCAGGTTTCCGTCAGTCGAGCCAAGGCATCAAGGGGAAATCACTCGTTGTGGAGCCGGTTCTATCTGGAGGTTTAGAGGACATAGTAAATTTTGTCACAAGTTCCGAGCAGAGAGGCGAAAAGAGGACAGGAAGGGTTTCAGCAGTGACAAGGGCCTCCATTGCAAAAGAGCAAGGCACCTCAAAGGGTAACGAAGGACGGCCGGAAGCTGAGATCGGAGTTTCTATTGAATTTCAAAAGGCCTCTACTGAAGACGCTCTGGGATCTCAGGTAATTCTTCAATCCCCTGTCGAACCTATCTAAGATTCCTTTGGTTTTTTTCTCCCAGCCAGCCTCGAGCCTGGGCTCCCCCAAGCAAACCCTAGTCTGGAAGAACAAGATAGGATAGGCTTAAGCAAGGAGACAAGGGAGGAAGACGTCGGGGGAAAGAAAAAAGGGGAGAAGAGGAAAAAGCAAAGACCAATCTGCCAGCAGGACTTGGAAGGGAATCTGGTGTTGGGTATGGATGTGAGTATCGAAGAAGCCTTGAAGGTGGCAGACTGTACGGTGGTTGGCAGGGCGAGAGGGAAGAAATTCTCTTCTAGCTTCATCCAAGCTTGGGGAGAACAGAATTGGCAGATCGATCAAGCAAGGGTTTTCGAAGTTTCAACCCTTGCAAAGGGATGGTTTATGGTATGCTTTGAGAACAAATAGGCGGCTGACTGGGTGGTTGGGAGGAATTGGGCTTTTGGGAACATTCCTATTCTTATGAAAAAATGGACTCCCCTGTTCGATGCTGTCCATGAAAAAACAGATGTTTTCCCGGTTTGGGTAAGGGCACCTGGTCTGCCTCCGTTATTATGGGTCGAATCAGTCTTTAAAGCAATAGGAAACAGATTGGGTACCTTCCTGGAAGCAGATATGTCCTTCTTAGAAACCTGGAACAAGGTTATGGCGCGGATTTTAGTCAGTCTAAACCCCAACAAAGGACTCGCTAAGAAGATAAACCTGCAATATAAATATTTAGTATTCGAACAGATATTGGATTACGAATATTTTCCATTTAGGTGCCATAGATTCCACGAATATGGTCATCTGGCCAAGGAATGCCCCTTATGCAGGTGAAGGCGGCATTTCCAGAGGTCATCTACCCATTGGGAGAAGGTTTATAGTCACAATCATCTTCCTCAGGGGCAGGAGGCTCCAGCAGAATAGATAGTTGAAGAAATGGAGATAGAGGTCCATATGGAAGGGCAGCTTCCGGAAGCAGCACAACAGGCCCCCTTGTCCAGTGGCGCGGACAGAGAACCGGAAATGGAGATTGCCAAAGCAAAAGCGGAGATCTCTGGGGGGTCGGCACCTTCTCAAAAGCCTACCGAAAGCGAAGGAGCAATGGGTATGTGTTTAGATTCAATCTCCCCTCCTATTCTTAATTCTGAATCAATTGAAGTTTGCATGGGCCCGAAGTTTCCTTGTAATAATTTCATCTCTAATAATAATGAAAGCATTAAAATTCATGATGAAACCACAGTGGAAACGGGCATAGAAGACATCTCGGCTGCAATGCCCTCCCTTGATCTGAATTGTGAAGGTGTTTCTCTTGATCCAGCCCCCTCGACCATTCTCCCATCCTGTCCATACAACCTCAGATCCCTCGATAGCAAGCCTATTACCTCAGAGTCAGTAGGTGGTATAGGTTTGCTCCTCCCCCAAAGCCAAAAAAGGAAAAAAAGAGGTCGGAAATCCAACCTTTCCATGGCACAGATAAAAGCAAAGTTTGATGTAGCAGATGGGAAACAAAAGTCTATCGCTGGGGCTCTTAGAGCGTTGCAAGCCCCTGAAGATGTTGTAAAATGATCCTGACCTCATGGAATTGTAGGGGTTTATCCAGTAAACCCAAAAAACTGGCCCTCAGGGAGATGGTTCAAAACTCAAAAACAGATATTCTCTTTCTTCAGGAGACCCTAGGGAACGGAGCAGAAGTGGAGACTATGTTAAATGCCCTGCTTCCAGGCTGGAAATTCTCAGCAATTGACTCAGATGGACACTCAGGGGGTCTGACAGTAGGCTACAGGGAAGGAAGAATCAAGGTTTGGAATCAGTGGGGGATGAAGCAGGTGATGGGAATGGAAATCCAATCCCCAGATTTTGCTTTTCCCTTAACCATCTGCAACGCTTATGGCCCCTGTCAGGATAGGGTGGTTTTCTGGAATGAGTTGATGTCAAAATCTTTGTTGAAGGGCAAAAATTTGGTGTTGGGAGGGGATTTAATTTCTCAATAGGAAGAGCGGAGGCATGGGGTCCATCGGCTAGGGAAGATCCTCTGTCGGATTTCTTCCTAAATATGTTATCTGTTAACAAACTAATAGATATTAATTTGATCAAGCTAAAGCCGACTTGGAGAAACATGAGAGCAGGAGATGCTAGAGTGGCAAAAAGACTGGACCGTTTCTTCATCAACGAAGAATTAGCCTCTAGGATCCCTATGTTTAGGCAATGGATTAAAGAAGGAGGGTCCTCAGATCACTTCCCAGTTTACTTAGAATTCTCCATTCCCCCTCCAAAGCCACCTGATCCTTTTAAGTTCAACGCCTCCTGGTTACAAGATGATTCTTTTAACAATCTTTTCAAGGAAACATGGAGACATCCTAAAATCAGCGCCATTGAGGACAAAGGTTTTTTGTTCATGGAAAATCTCAAAAGATTGAAGAAAGCTACCATAACCTGGGCGAGGGCCATGAAGGAAGCCCAGAACGAGGATTTTAACAGGATAAGTGAGGAGCTAAAAAAGCTGGAAAGAATAGAGGAGGATGGATATGCTTCTCAGGCTTCAAAAGATAGGATTCTTCACCTTGAGAAACTCAAGAATCAAATTCTTCTGGTAAAAGAAGAGGAGTGGAGACTCAAGATCAGAGCAATCTGGTTAAAAGCTGGAGATGAAAACACTAGCTTTTTCCACAATTATGCAAAAGGGAGGAAGTCTGCAAATACTATCTAGACCCTTAAAAACGAAGAAGGAAGGGAGGTGCATACTTTTAACTCTTTGTCCGATTTAGGACAAAGGCATTTCCAAAATCTTTTTGCAGATTCAAGAGAGGCTACTATTGTTGAGGTAATCATGACAGCCCAATGTTTCTCAAGGTTTCTCGAGGAGGAAGAAGCGGAGGATATATCTTGCCCGGTAACCAAGGAGGAGGTAGAATCAACTATTAAATCCATGGAAAAATAAAAAAGTCCTGGGCCGGACGGATGGTCCATTGAACTTTTCCTCCATTTCCTTGACTTGATAGGAGTGGAAATCACTGAAGTAATAGAGGAATCCAAGAAGAAAGGTGAGGTCTACATCCCTTTCAACGCTAATTTTATAGCTCTCGTTCCAAAGAAGGAAGATCCTAAAAGTTTTGAGGATTTCATGTCAATTTCCCTTTGTAACAGTATTTACAAGATCATTGCAAAGGTGATAGCGAACAGAATCAAACCAATTTTTTCGCGGCACATTTCAATGGAGCAATTTGGATTCTTGACTAGAAGACAAATTCATGAAGCCATTGGTGTTGCCCAGGAGGTTATGCATAGTGTCAGACAGAAGAACAAGAAGGGTGTTGTTATAAAAAATGACTTATCAAAATCATATGACAGAATAAACTGGTTATACATCAGGCTGCTCTTAACTCACTTAGGTTTTAAATCAGATTTCATCAGCTGGATCATGGGATGTATCACAAATGTTAGTTATGCAATTCTTATCAATGGAGCAGCTTCTCCTTTCTTTAAAGGACAAAGGGGCTTGAGGCAGGGGTGCCCCTTGTCCCCTCTTCTTTTCCTTTTAGTTGCAGAAGGTTTAAGCCAGTTGATCCACAAGGCCAGAAGGGAGGGGAAGGTAAAAGGTATTGAAGTAGCAATCAATTTATATATCTCTCATCTCCTTTTTTTTTATGATATCTTGATTTTCACAAATGGAGAGTCAAATGAAATTAAGGAATTAAAAATCATTCTAGATCTGTTTCTGAAAGCAACCGAAATGCAAATAAATTCCAGGAAATCCCAGCTAATAATGGCAGGAGTAGTAAGACAAGAGAGGGATCAACTTCAATCCCTCTTTCCCTTCCAGCCTAGTACTTTGGAACATCCTTTCAAGTACTTAGGTTTCTGGTTAAAACCAAATGCATACAAGAAAGAGGATTGGAATTGGCTGATTGCAAAGATAGAAACCATAATCTCTTATTGGAGTTTCAAATGGCTCTCTAGAGCGGGGAGATTGACCCTTATAAAATCAGTGCTTCTAGCCATTCCAGTCTAATGGGCAGCATTAACATGGGTTCCCAAAGGCATCCTAGAGAAAATCAGAAGAATTTGTAGCAGATTCTTGTCGGATGGCACAAAGGAAAGTTCGGTGCTCCCATGGGTGGCATGGGATAAAGTGGCAGGCCAAAGGATTGGGGAGGATGGGGGATAAAAAGTCTTCCTGATTTCAGTCTCTCTTTGGCAGCAAAATCAGGATGGAGACTTATAAAGATGGAAAATTTATGGACTAGAGTGGTGAAAAGAAAATATATAGACCCAGTTCCTTTGGAAGATTGGATTAGAAACCCGGTCAAGAATAAGAAGAATGTCTCAGCGATATGGAGGGAAACGGTGGAATATTTCAAGGTAATTGAACAAGGATTGGCATGGAAGATTGGGAATGGCAGGAACCTAAAGATAGGGAAGGACCCTTGGATAGGATGAAATGAAAATTATGCCTTATCACCTGGTTTAATCAGACACTTAGAAGGCAAGAACATTCTCTCCTTAGACCAGGTTGAAAAGGCGGGTCAATCAACCATGTGGGGACAGGCATGGAAAGACGGGGAAGACCTAGAGCTGGAGCAATGGTGGTGGAACGAATGGAATTCATTCACCCAAGAACTCACCCACTCAAATGTCAGGCTAAAAGACAGACCGATTTGTTGATATGGGCGCACGGAGAAACTAGAGATTATTCTCCAAAAGATGGATACAGGTTTATTCTATCTAGGAAGGGATGGGGAGATCCCGAATGGTGGTCGAAGCATATTTGGAAGCTCAAATGTTCGGCCAAGGCCATACTTTTTTCTGGTGTCTATTAAGAAGAAAAATTCCAACTTGGGACATTCTTCAGTCTAGGTTCATGCACGGTCCTGGGAGATGCTCAGTATGTAAAGCTGAAGCGGAAACCATCAATCACCTTTTTCTAAATTGTCCTGAAACAAAAAAGATATGGGGGGAGGTAGAGAAAATGATGAACAAAAGGTTTGAATGGGGCAATGGGAACCTGGATGAGGCCTGGGCTAAATGGTGGCAACAATACCCTGATGGGAACATGAGGAATCTTCCGCTCATCATCTGTTGAGGTGTTTAGCTTGCTAGAAACAGATGTATATTTCAAGACAAGGGAACTCCGGTTACTGCCAAGCCTATCCGATGTGTATCTATTTATACATCTATCCCAGAACCAGAGGAGAAAAAATCCCAAAATCATAATAAGACTGTGCATATCAAAGAGGGCATACCCTAGGCTTTCTTTGACGGAGCCTCACAAAACAATCGGGCAGGAGCTGGTATTATCATCCATATTAACGCAAATCATTCTCTCAAAGCCTCAGTCGGTTTGGGGACAGGAACTAACAATTTCGTCGAGTTGTCAGCGTTGAGACTTCTCCTCCGTTGGCTTATTCGAAGAAACACCTTCACAATTCAGGTTTTTGGAGACTCTCTCAATGTTATAAATTGGGTCAATGGAAAAAGCACATGCAAAAACCAAATACTGAAACCCTTGCTGGAAGAACTGCAAGTATTAAAATCATCTTTTAATAGTTTTTCATTATGCCATATCTACAGGGACAGCAATGATTCCGCGGACAAGCTTTCTAAGGAAGGTTTGCAACAAAATTTGGGAGTCTGGAAGATAGTCGAAGAATGTCAGGGACAGGTTCAATCAACAGATCAGCCGCCATATGCATAATCAACAGCTGCTCTGTTTTAATCTTATCTTATTTTACGTCTCATATACAGTTCTAAACAGACTTTTATTCTGGCATTTAAAAACTTTTGGGATGGCTGATACTGCATCGGGACATAATGCTTTTTCATGTTTACATGGGTTGTTTTCCTCTTTCTGTTGAGGAGACCCAACTGCGATGTTTTTTTGTGAATAGCCTCTTTCGGAGAGGACGATTTTGCTCATGGATGTTAGTGAAAAAACAACTGATAGAACCGCTTTTTGCAGCAGTCTTATGTTTTTTCCAGAGGAACAAAATGACAGAAAGGATGGCTCTTTTTTTATTGCATGGACAATCAATCAGTAGCATCAGTAATGCTCATAGCATATGCAATGTAACTTTTTATTTTCTAAATAAAAAGTTCGCTTTTTCTTCAGAATGTTTTTTTTTGGTGTTTATTGTATCCAAAAATGGCATTTGTATTGATCTAGACAGAGCAAAATAAATTGTTGAAATTCCATTGCCCCATAATAAAAAATCTATGTAGACTTTTCTAGGACAAATAATTTTTGTTAAAACATTTGTCCATGACTTTTCCCAAATTGTTTTACCATGACAAACCATGAGTAAGAAAAAATCAATCTTTAAGTGGGGATATAATGAAAGAGAAGCTTTTGATTTAATCAAACAAGCCATTATGAGTGCTCCCTCTTTAACAACTCCAATTTTTTCTAATCATTTCATCTTGTATACATTCGCTTCTCAAACATCTTATGTTTTTGTTCTAACCCAACTTAATGATCAACAAATTGAAGTACCCATCTCTTTCTTTAGTTCTAATTTTCAAGGTGTTAAATTAAATTATTCAGATGTGGAAAAGAATGATTTTGTTGTTTTCAAATCTATAAAGCACTTCAGACCTTTTCTCCTAAAAACGCATACTAAAATAATAGTCCCATTCTCAATAGTAAGACAATTGTTTATGCAAAGGGAAGTAGGAGAAAAAAGGAAAAATTGGGTAACAACTCTGTAAGAATATGATATTGAAATTAAACCATCCAAAATTGTCAATGGACAGGGTTTTTGAAGATTTCTTACAGGAGCTTCCAACCTACCAACAGATGAGGACTCAAGTAGTACTATACACATATCATAGGTAAGCCTAAACAATTTGGAGTCTCAATATGATGATCTCATTTTCTATTTGAAAAATGGATATGCTCCCCCTGAACTCAATCACAAAAGGAAAAGGACTTTAAGACTAAAAGAAAATAAATATGAAATCATTCATGATGTGTTATTCAAGAGAAATTATGATTCTGTATTATTAAGATGCCTTGAAAAGTCTAAAGCACGGAAGGTTTTGCAAGAACTCCATGGTGGACCAGCTCATGGACATTTTGGAGGAGATACTACTACACGTAAGATCTTGCATGTTGGGTACTATTGGCCAACTTTGTTCAAGGATACCCATGAATATGTGAGGAATGAAAAATATGTCAAATTTATACTGGAAGACAACGAAAACCTACCTTACCTCTACAACAATCAACATTGAACAACCTTTTGAACAATGGGGATTGTATATCATAGGTGAGATTGTTTCTCATTCTTCAAAACAACATAAGTATATCCTTATATCTACATACTATTTTACTAAGTGAGTGGAAGAAATTCCACTAAAGGTAGCCAATTCTGATTCTATCATTGAATTCATTGATCAATTCATTATTACTAGATTTGGCTTACCAATAGCACTTATGTTTGATAACGCATCTTAGTTTTAAGGAAATACTATGATTGAATTTTCTCTTAAAAGGGGTTTTAAACTTAAATACTCTGCTAACTACTACACTCAAGGAAATGGTTTAGCATAATCAACCAACAAGAACCTCATAAGAATTATTAAAAGAACTATTGATCAGAGCCAAATTAGCATAAATATTTGGCATTTTCTCTATGGGAAGATCGAATAACTCAGAAGGCCTCAATAGGAACTTCTCTATTGAATCTAACATATGGCAAAGAGGCTATCATCCCTTCAAATCTAGCTCTTGCCTCATTAGCCCTAGTCCAATTTATTGAAAAAACACCTTCTTCTTCTTTACAGCTAAGACAGTCTCAAATTCTTAAACTAGAAAAAGAAAGAGAGAAAGCTAAGCTTACACATGCTCGCCATCAACAGCGAGTCAAATCTTCTTTTGATGCAAGTTCTGTTTCCACAAAATCTTTTAAAATTGGAGATCTCATCCTTAAATGGGACAAGGAACATGAAGAAAAAGGAAAGAATACTAAATTCAAGAAAATGTGGCTTGGACCATTTCAAATTGTTGAACAAGTAGGCCCATCAACATTCATATTGCAAGATTTATCAGGAATGAGAGATTATCTTCCTTTTACTGGGCTTATTTTGAAAAAAAAAAAATCTTAGAAGATTATATCTTCTATTGTAACATTATTGCATTTACTTTGTTAGTTCTTTTAGAAAATAATGTTAAATAGAATTAAATTTGGCTTTCTAATAAAATCTCTTAAAAACATTTTCTGATTTTTCTATTTGAAAGTAGGAATTCGTAAGGAAATTATCACAACATTTGAAAATTAGCTAAGTATCATAAAACTCTTAAATTTTATTTTCCATTGAAGTTGTAAATTCTTTGAAAACCTCAACTTTATAAAATCATTTTACTCTATTATCAGTCAAGAAAGGTTATCTTTAACAAAGTAAAGACTATTTACAACAAAGCATCTCCAACTCTAAAATTGTCACCCAAAACTATTGAGTCAATGATTCTCCCCATCCATTAACTTTACTATTTTTAAAGTGTAATTAAAAAATGTATTAACCTTCAAAGATAAGGGGTCTCATCATGAGCCCACTTACCATGTTCATAGGGAAAAAATAGGTTGACATTACCAACACTGAATACCAAACCGGGGTAATGGCTTATGATTATCTTAATCTTAAGACAAGAGCTCTCATCACGAGCCAACTTGTTTAGTTTAGTTACAACCAATGAATGACATTGTCACTTTTTGGTCACCAAACTAGGACAATGACTTTTAGGTAATAAAAAGTTGTTAAAATAAAAGTAAATAAATAAATAAATAAAAATAATACACATACATACATACATACATACATACATACATACATACATACATACATACATACATACATACATACATACATACATAACATACATACATACATATATATATATAATATATATATATATATATATATATATATATAATATATATAAATAAATTTGACGTTATCCCTAAAGACTGCACTCTTAAATGGATGGGATTCTGAATCATTGATGGTTAAAAGGTAAACCTTGTTGAGGCTATGAACGCTTGCTAGCAGCGCTCTACCTAAGAAAATCAGTATATTAAAAATAGTAAGTTGTAAAAATCCCCCTGCTTTATATTTACAACTAATTAAAGACTGACATAGATAAAAAGTATTTTCATCTATAAGAGGATATAAAAATAATTATAATTAAGTGAGTTTTTATGTTCAGAGTAATTTTACTTATCTAAATATTTTAAAAATACTTTTCCTTTCCTGAATAATTGCTACGTAGGAAAGTTTTAGAAATATCATTATTATAAATCAGAGGTAACTAGTTCTTCTAATGAATCACCAATTGTTGTGCTATGATACGACCCCCCACCCATTTATTTATATATAAATATCCTAGGAAATTATTGTATAAATAAATGGGGACCCTTAAAAAATTTAAAAACATAGGAAAGTAGCATAGTTTAAGTTTTTTTGAAAGAATAAGTTTGATTTTTTAATAAACATATCCAATCGGCCCCAAACAAAGCCTGACTTAAAGAAAATCCCTACAATATCAGATATCAGAAAGTCTTAAAGAAACAACACTTTGTTTTACCCTTTCGAAACTTACAATGCGATAAAATATAGCCCCTGGGAACCAAGCATGTCTATTCCTTAAACAGCTTAAGTATTAAAAAAATCACTTCAAGATAGAACTTGCTTGCATCATAATCTTATAACAAAAATGATATATGAAAAGGATGAGGAGCACCCCCATTGCGAAATGTGATAAGTTAATCAGACCCAATAAAACAATAAACACAATATATAAACATATCGTTTCTGGTTAAGTCGCAGATTATAACAAAAGCTCCCTACTTGTTTCACTTCTGATTCCGCCTATTGCGATGAAGATATTTCTTAAAAAGTCTGCCTAAAGAAAATCATAAGACTGAATAATTAAAAAACATATGCTGCACTTGTTAATAATCCATTGGGTTCACTATAATGTGAAACAATTTGCATTGGGATCGTATTGCCAAGACAAACGCGGACATTCATGTTTTGAGCAATTCTAGGCACTTTGATGTTTGAGCAAAATTTTTCCCCTAATCCAGATTCTAATCATTAAGCCTTAGAAAGAACTGTGTAACAAGATGATTAAGTTGAAGAAAGGAAAGAAAACTATGGAGGCTGCACAATATTCTTCTTCAGATGTAACATAAATTCCCCCACTTTTCTCAGATACGACATGCACAATCGATAGTAGTAGTTCCTCATGGGAATCCATGTACCAGCTGTTGCAAAGCAAGGGTCCTAAGATAACTCAAAGAGTAGCAACAACATACGCTACTACCTCTTCTAAATCCTCCCACTTTGAAGTTGTGGGCTCTTTTCTCCATAGAATTGTTGTTAGGCCCAAAATTATGCCTTACACCGATATGGTAAAATAGATAATTGAGAATATTAACATTACCGATTAGACGTTTCAGACTTCAAGGAAAATAGGTATAGGGTCCTTCACAACAGAAGACTTAAAGAGAATGTATCATGTACCAAACCCATAAAAGGTATATGATAAAGCCTTTCTTGTGCAATTTGCAAGAGAAAAATAATGTGCCGTCAGACCCAATTAAAAAATGGAGGTCCAATTCGAACAAACACAAGCATGAGGAATCAAGTATGTATTCTATATCATCTCTCGTTGCTCCCTACTCTTATATCATAGCTTTGATGTGTAGATTGTTTGGGTATGTCGATACAATTAGGTTCTTTGTTGAGTGGGTTCCCCTAATTTATGCTGCAGTAAATTCTTTTATAATGGATTGGGGCACTATCTTGTCTAATAATATTTCTTCCCAAATCCTAGAGTTTAGTCAACATCGATATGTCACCACTAGAACAGTCCCACCATTTTATGTGAGTGCCTACATTATGGATGCAGTTTGTTTCACTACCAGTTTTCCCACCATGGGGTGGAAATGGACTATTAAATATCCCACCCCCATCCATATATACCACAAAATCCCGTGGGAATCCAATTTTCACACCCATTTATATATGATTTTCCAAGGAGTTATGCTACCCATCCACCAAGCAGTTTTTGACAAAAGGGCCTCAAGATTGTCTAATGAGGCCAAATTTGGGTTTTTACCAATATGTGGGTGATTTGGAGAAGAACTATTTACTTATGTCCGAATCTATGGAAGCCTAACACCTCCCCATGTTCTCCCATGGTATGTATGAGATAAACTGCTTGCTAGGGATATTGCCTACCAAACTATAGGGGATGGGTTAACTAAGACCCTAAAAGAACTTAAGAAGTCTCTTTGGCCTTCCTTTCCCCTCCAATGTGGTGTTTATGCATTACATGATTTCAAGCATGTTGTGCTTGAAATCGATCATATTTTACATGTTTAAAACTTGCCACCATTCTTGGCAGACAGTTTGAACCTAATAAAGTTTCTCAAAACTTCACTGCTCAAGTGAAAATTAGACAGTTCAGCCATGAGGATGATGATTATGACGACCTATTTGAGTCTACTAAGTTGTTTTCACAAGTACAACATTTGGATACTTTGAGACTGAATCCACAAAATCTAGCTCAATTCCACTAGTACAGGAGAAAAAGGCTACAAAATGTCCTTTTGGATCTATTAAATATCCTTAGCCAATTTTTCAAGAGGAGCAGGGCTCAGACCAAGATTCAAAGAAGGGCCCAGAACTAGGGCTCAGACCAAGATTCAAAGAAGGGCTCGGAACATAGTTCCGAGCATAATTCATAAAATAAATTAGAACAAGGTTCCGATCAGACATCAGGGAAGAAATTGGCACAATACTCAGAACATAGTTTAGAGCATGAGTTAGAATAGGGCTTAGAGCAGAACTCAGAGAAGATCCCAGAGAAGACTCCAGAAAAGGACAGTAAGAAGAAAAAAAAAATCAAAGGAGAGAGAAGGGGAATATGTATCCAAATAATTAAATACAGATGAATCTCCTTTCAAAAATCAGCTCGACGAGGCATGGAAACAATTTGACAAGAAAATTAAAGGACAACAAGGGGAAAAAGATGTTGAAATGGAAACAATGTTCAACACACCCCAAAACACTGGACAAAGCTCACTTACTGGAAGGGATAATGACAAAGATGTCACTATAGAATAAGTTGAGATCATCACTACCTTCCCTTCATCTGAAATCGTTCTCAAGGTGGAAGAAATCCCTCCTCTTGATGTATTTTATAGTCCCAAGCACCTTGTTGTAGTAAAAAGACATAGGAAAGGAGAATAATAGAACATTCATCAGCAATAATTCCAGAAAATGAACCTATGGATGTAGTATGGAAGGATACCCCCATGAATCCTTTAGAAACTTTGACAAAATTATCATAGTTTGCAAGTTCTTATGCATCTGCTACTATTGACAAGGGAGTTGAAGTCAAGCAACTAGTAAGAGAGAAAGAAGAGAGAATCCAGCAGCTAGAGCAATAGTTGGAAGAATAAATACAGAATGTTGATCATAAAATGAAGAGTCAAATTTCCCAATTACAACAGAGCTTTGACCTATTGAAGCTCCAGTCTCAAGTAGAAACAAGTGTTAAGGATGTCCAGATACAACAACTACAATTTTAACTAGACTAGTTGAAGGATAATCCTAAGGTTGAGGATTTTATAAAGGAAGCATTAGAGCTCAACTCTTGATTATCAAAGCAAAAATAAACATTATGTCAAAAGCTATCTATCATCAATCCAATGTGCAAGACAAGTAATTTATTAATGAATCAAGCATCCGATCTGAGGGTGACTTTTAATGAGATTGATGATAAGATCTTGGGATATATAACATGGCAAGATACTCCAAAGGGCAGAGAAACAAATCTTCCTAGGATAGAGGAATCTCATAAAGAAATCCTCTTTACCAATTGGGACACTCAACTGAATCAAGCAGAAAGAGCAGTTTCCAGAGCGACCAATGCTGCAAATAACATCATTGGAACCATCAATAATAATTTGCATAATGCTAATTTGATATAGGAATGCCCACTTGGGATATTCCCCAATATCAGATTCATGGAAACAAAATGGAAAGAAACCTCAAAAGTGAGGGAAGAGGCAATTAAACAACTGGCCAAACTAGACTGGGAAGTATAATGGAGATATCTGGTGAAGCTACATAGTAAGTTGTTGATGCTATGTTGCCTCGCTGACTCATCCACGCACATGCTTCCTACTCTTTTAGAAGTAGTGTATACATGATCGCTGTGCATGAGGACGGGTCAGCCTCTTGAAGTCAAGTTGATGATGGATATTTATGAGCTCAAACAATGAATGGAAGAGTAGACACAATTCCATTTTGAAGCTCGTCATTACAATAGTTTCTATTTTTGTATTTTTGCCATTTATTTTATGGAGATTTGTTCAACCTCCTCAAAACTTTCATGTAATATATATTTTTGTACTTTATTTTTATTATATAAACCCTTTCATGTCTATGAAGAAGGATCCACAATTTTATAAAGAAATTCTTTAAAATATTGCACTTTTGTACTTTTAAAGTTTATCCTAGTAGAATGACTAGATCAGAGTCCTGAATTTTTGTGAAGAAGGCTTTTGGAAGCTTTCACTTTTGTACTTTTGAAACCATCTTAAAGAAAAATATTGAATTGGAGCTATTTACTTCATGAAAAGAGTTATATGTATCGGGTATTTCTATCATTATATGTTTATTCGTTTATGAGTTGATAGCCAATTCTGTTTGTATTGTTTGTTATATGTATCTCTATTAATGTAGTTCTGCATTTATTCACTTTTCAACATGCTTGAATTGTCATCCTTTAATACATAGATGAGAAAATGTTTGAACGCTATTCGATGCAATATATGTTTCATCAATTATTTTGATTAACTATTTAATCAAAATAATTATTTCAAAATCTTTTCATTTCTGTTAGTGTTTGATCAATCTTCATTATCTTACACTAAAGATAATCATTGTAGATCACAAAATTATAAGTAAAATTCTGGGTAATAAATAGATAGGTTAAATATACATGTATTCCAGTTGAAAACCACCCTGTATATCACTTAATTTTTTGTCATCAACACCCTATCCATCTTATCACATTTTTATTGGGAAACTGGTCCAATTCTATCCAGTCGGAGCCACTAATCCAAATGGATAAGGGACAGTTTTCAAGTCCTAATCCAAGTGGTTTTCCCCCATGTTGTTGCAGCTATTTTTGAGGCTTCAACAAGCACCAACCCCTTCATATTTATAGGCACCAACCTGAAGGAGATTCCAATCCCCTGATCTACATTCACCAACCTGCTGCAGCCACTCAGATCCCTTTTTAATCTCATTTTCAAACTATGATCTAAGACCTTTTAATTAAAATATTACTGAACCATTTTTTTAATTCTCATCTTTCCTATAATCTATCACTCAACTCCTTCTCATGTCGATTCTAGAACCCAATTCTTTACTAGTTCTTCAGATCTAAACTTCACCTCTAGCCTAGATCTAATCATAACATTCAAATATTCTCAACATATCTTCTCCTTAAGCTTTGATCTTATCTCGACATTCATATCTACACTCTTTTCTTTTTTTTCTCTATAATAACCTCTTCTTATCAAATTAAAACTCTATGTGTATTGATGAGCCCCAGTATTGCAATAAGAATGTTGCAACTCCTAAGGTTATCAACTTAAATTATCAACATGGGGTTCGTACAAACTTAAGAGGTGTCAGCACTAAATGTGCAACATGCAATTTGTCTTTCTTTCATTGATCTCATGCAATATCATACAAAATTAAGAGGTTGCAACACTTTATGTGTAGTATATGGTGTACTTCTACCTAAGTTTTTGCAAGAGACTATAGTACTCTATGTTTGTAGAAATAAAAAACATAACTAATCCTAATTGAAAAAAAGGAAACCTACTTACTTTTGTAGAAAGGAAACCTGATTACTTTTGTAGAGAGGAAATCCTAGTTACTTCTACAGAAATAAAAGACTATTATACTTTACATGAATGTATATTCTAATCCTGCTTACAAAAATGTAAACATTAACCTATCTACAGAGTGTAAATGGTACATCAAAAGGAAATCTAATCCATGTAATTAGAAGTGGAAACCCTAGCTTAAGATGCATGAAACAAAATCTAATCATGTAATCATTCTTCAATCACTTCACTCACTTCATTCAAGATAGATTTTTTCAATAGAGTTCACAAGGTGCTTCATAATCATGAAAATCATCATTATGCTCTTCAATTCATGAATTTGTCCACCAATCCAAATTGTAGAGGTGAATTGCAATGGAGAGGAGGTAAGGATTAAGAGGTCTTTGGTATTAATCAATCACATATTTAGAGCCTAAGGGTCATGATTCAAGCCTAAGAGATAAAAACCAAGCTTTTGGAGTAAATCTGGTCAAGGTTACACGTGTTATAGGGCAGGACTGCTACAGGACTACTAGAGGATTAACACGATTGCTACAAGACTACTACTCCTTGAGATAACTTGCCGAATGCCCAAGAAAATCAAATGTAAATGATATGTGAAATTTTTTTTTATATAGAGTGTCCTAGGACATCATTCCAAGATGTACTAATACATCATTTCAAGTGGAATCACTAAAAAATACCCTTGTTAACATGTGCTAAAAAAATAGCATAAAATTACTACTCTAAAAGCTGGAAATCCAAGAATTAGTGAGCTAGTTAACCTATCAAATGCTTGACCTAATCAAGTGAAAATGCTATGGGATAAATTTTTTTATGACCCAATCCAAGTGGAATCAACTCAAATGAATCTAATTAACACGTTTTAAAAATAGCATAAAATTACTACTATTTTGCTACAAGGGACTTCCAAAAATTCTAGATTTGTGAACTAGTACCAATCCAAGTAGCTCAATGATGAAGACGCATTTACAATTTTTTTCTAAGGATGCATCATGCTTTTGGCTCTGTATATAACCTACAAAAAACTCACTTCAATCATTTGACCAATACAACCTACAAAAAAAGAAGCATGAATAGTAAATGTAAAAATAAGAGATGCAAGTGAAAAAGACATTCAAAGAAAACAAAGAGATTGTACAAGAGGGCTCTGAGTGTTAGGATATTCCGACACATAGTAAATAGTTAAGTTCAACTTGGTCTAGTATAGAGTTAGGTATAGAGTTAGGTAAAGTGTGTTTCTTTACCGTTGTACATTTTGTAACTTACAATCCGACGGTCACGATATGTAGTGATCCGACGGTTCATTCTCTCCTCGGTATTACCGACACTTGATCCGTGGCTTGACACCCGATGGGTCCATGAATTCTATTTAAAGCGCATGGAGGGTCATTTGTAGGTTCACCGTGCATGAGAGAAGCTTATGTAAATTTTTATTCTTTTATTAATAAATTGCCTGTAGTAGCCACGTTGGCGCAGGCCGTGCCCTGTTTCCCTCTCTGAGGGTTTTAACCACGTCAAAATACTGGTGTATTGATCTGTGATATGTTTGTAAGCGGTGTCCTTTTGGTGTTCTGTCTGAGGAACTTACCCTGTAAATTCCTACAAGTTCCACTCAAAGAAACGACTAATGATGCTTGCGAAGAGTTTATCTTCTAACGTATCTGAGAAGTTTTAGATATTTATCATCTACTTATTCTTATCAAGAAGCAATTTAGTTCCACTCAAAAAAACTACTAATGCTTCCTGAGAGTTTGACAAATCTTATATGCATGCATTTAGCAGTAGTTTTAGATATTTATCATCTACTTATTCTTATCAAGAAGCAATTTAGTTCCACTCAAAAAAACTACTAATGCTTCCTGAGAGTTTGACAAATCTTATATGCATGCATTTAGCAGTAGACTCTGTTCGCAGGGAGACGATCTTCTCAAATCTTTTATTCTTTCGATATACTTTTACACTTCAAAAATAATTACTACTTGTTAAAAATTAATTAATATACAGAGTTAAATTCGTGACTATACAGTTGAAAATATTTAATAGTTAAATTCGTCACTATACAGAAAATATTTAATAGTTAAATTCATGACTATACATTTTTTGTTTTGTAATTGATCTTATCACTGCCGGTGAAGACTTTTTTGCAAGCAATGTCGTTATGCCAAGCTTTGAATGTCATTCATGGTTGTCAAATGAATGCCATCCTTGTCGACGAAGACTTAATTTTCACTGCAAATAATTCGATGGTGAAAAGTTAATGGAATTATTTTTCACTGTACTTTCTTTGAAAACATGAACCATTCCCATTATCAAAACTCCGTTTTAGGTCGCACCATTAAAAACCTTCCCCTGCATTAAACCAAGGAAATGTGGGAAGTCACTTCCGGTGCTAATGAAATCCATTTTTAATCCCTCAAGTTAAACCACTTTATTTTTTTGTTAGCGACGCGCTCCCAACTTTCGACAGTTATAAATTGGCTTTAGAGAATCAGGGTTTAGTAAATCTGGTTTTATTGGAAAGTTCTCGCCGACTACGAGCATGATATGATGGAATCAAGAATGTGTTAACCCAAAACTATTATTGACCATTTTTTCTCTTAAATATGCAAAGCTAAAATCGCTTAAGAAATACAAAACCTTCAAAAATTATAATTAGAATTTTAAGAGCAGGAGCAGGAGCAGCAGCAGCAGCACATTTGGACATGGATATACTCAGTATAACGACTATAATAACAATCTAAGGTGGGTACGCCCATGCTTAAGAAATACAAAACTTTCAAAAATTATAATTAGAATTTGAGTAGTTGGACATGGATATACTCAGTATAACGACTATAATAACAATCTAAGGTGGGTACGCCCACGCTTAAGAAATACAAAACTTTCAAAAATTATAATTAGAATTTGCACCAGCAGCAGCAGCTCAAACTAAAGTGTTGGTTAATGAATAGTTGTGTTGAGAGATTGTTGTTATTATTATTATTATATTTTTTCAAACTTGGTTAATTTTTGAAAATAAAAATATGAAAATAATGATTAATATAATAATTTGTAATAAAAAAATTTATTCAAAAGTAAATAAATTTATTTTGATAATTTACCTTCATTAAATATATTTACACTAATAATATTAATAATTTAACCTCTTAACATCTCATTGATATTGTCATTTCAAAATAGTAAATATGAAAATAATTAATAAATAATAAATAGAACAATTTAGAACAAATCATAAACCTCACATGTCTTCTGTTTTAAATTGAACTTTGGAGAGGTAAATAATTAATAATAATTGAATGACTATGGAAGCTTTTATGATTATTAAAACTTAATGGTTTAGTTATGCAAGAAGCTTAAAGTTACCAAATTGATTATAAATTTGGAGTGTTATTTTGATATTGTGATTTATTAAATATGTTTTCAATATTTTTTATTTATTTTCTATGTGGTTTATGGATTGGGAACATATTTTTTATTTATTTTCTTATTTATGAAATATTTGTATCAAAGATATTTATATGAAGGATAATTTTTTGCCAACTTAATCAAAGAGGTTGACCCTAGCCAATTGAACCCTTGACCTCTCAATAATAAAGGTGGTGCTTTTTGACAGTGGAAATGTGATCAATTAAGCTAACACTAGAGGCTATAATTTTTCAAAATATTACATAACTAAGAAAAACATAAAATACGTGAATATTAACAAAATAACAATGAGCAATAATGAATCAAAACACTATCAAAAAAATAACTTAGGAAGAAAACAATTGGAAGACTATCAATAAAATAACTTAGGAGGAAAACAATTGGAGCGCTCGATGGTTTATTGTGCTTGGTCTTCCAATTGCTATCAACAAACTAATGTCATCTATAAGCTTCTACATCACTGTGGAGAAAGGCTTTTTTTTGGTAGAGATGAGAATAATTGCATTAATTTTATATTCTAGATAGCCAAAAAGCAGTTGTAATTTTAAGATTGTTAATAAAACAAGATAGACAAAACCATTAAATGCTAGTTTTCTTTTTTGGATTTTAAAGGTAAAATTTGTATTCTTAAAATAAGATTTTTTTACTCTATCTATCCTTTCATGGTGTGATTGTTAATTGTTGGATTAAAATATGATTATACACTCAATTAATTCACTAATTTAAATAAATGCGTAGTTCTGTTAACATATTAATATTATTTTATATCACAGCTAAAAGAAAGAAAAATTGTTTACACTATATAATGCTTAGTTCGGTTAACAGATTAATATTATTTTATATCACAGCTAAAAAAAGCAAAACTGTTTACACTATATAAATAACTTGTAAATGTTTATAACATCCTACTCAAAATTAGTAACTTAATTTTCCTTCAAATATAATAATATTAAATTTTTTTTTTACGTTATTTGTTAATTGTGTGCCTTTCTAAAATTAACAATTAATATATATATAGATATAAAAAATTATCCATATGTACTATATCCACATAATATATCAATACCATAAAAACAAATGACCTCCATCCCATAATGACATAAACCTTAATTAATATATCAATGCCATAAAAACAAATGCCCTCCATCCTTAACATAATGACATAAAATTTAATTATTCGAGTGATAGTGCACAATTATTTTTTTGGGTTATAAAATGCAATTCATATGTGAATTATATAATAGATTGGGAGCTATTCACAGTGATAATCATTTATAACAATCTCATCCATTACTTAATCTACTCTTGGTGTTCGCCATAAGGAGAGTAACCTTCGAAATTACTGTGGATACTGGGGTTGTTAACATTGGGAGTGCGGAGCGGACCACCATGGCGACCACTGAGCTGCGTGCACGTTCACAGGGCGACCAACCAGCGATCTCCCCTCGCCTGACCTCCCCGTGACAGCTGCTTCACGCTTCATCGCAGGTAATACCGCTCATCAACCTGTCTGTTACCAGGTATGACAACTGTCTCACTACTACGCCTCCCTCGCTCCATGCTCCATCTACTTAATCCATGAACTCGCCGGTGCTTCCGTTTTCGGGCGCTCTCGCCTGTCGCCCCTGTGGGCGACTCTCTTTCACACCTCAATGCATATCCTTTTAGCTCTTGATTCTACAACTCTCGGCCGCTCACACCCATGACTTCTGTCCCTGCACACAGTGGTCGCTCGCGTGGTTTCAGGTCCTTCTCTCGCTCTCACGCTCTACAAATTTTCCTTATTGACTCTAACCGCATTTAGCCTGTCTCGTTTCTGGTTCTTTTCTTTACGATAATGTTTTTGTTATGATGTTTTTTTCCTGCGCATTTTTTTAGAAACAGAGGCTAACTACAGCCACTACTCTAGACTGTTTTCTACGATTTTTAAGACGTTAAGGTTTACTCGTCTTCTCGGCTCTGGACTTTTCTATCCAGCAGCTTTTGTTATACTTAACCATGAATCTGTTTCAGCTTCTAAAGGCGCAATTCAGCTTCTACAGACCATGCAAGGATATCAAATTTAAATTTGGTAACTGGTGGTGCATCTTCCAGCTCTACTGTTGTTGCTTCTCATGCTGCTCTTCCCCTGCCATCTAGCCTCCTTGCCGTTGTTTCGGTGCCGGACTTCCTTTTTTCGACGTCGGTTTTTCTTTCAAAATTTGCCGGGTCCTGTCCTTCCTGCCATGCATTTACCATTTCCAGCCGTCCCCCTCTCCCTTTTTGGATAATGGCGGCCTGATGACGTCCCCTTTTGCCCCTTTTATCCCATCCCGAGAATTCCTACCCTGTCCCTGACAGCACCTTCGCCTGACATTCCTTCTCGACCCTTCATTTTCTGTCCCTGCAGTTTCAACGTCTTTCCCGCCTATCTTATTCTCCAGGTTCTCTTTCTCCTGGCACGTTTGGAGGGTGGCTCTGACTCTGCCGCCACTGAGGCACTTATTAAAGCCACATTAGATGCGGAACAGGCCTGGCTAAACGGCTCCAATGGCGGGGACTGGCAAGATACTCTGTACGATGTGGCCATAAAACCATCCTGTGCCACCTCAGACTGTCCTCTCCCTCGGCGACCCCCTCACAAACCCCATAAGCCTATCAAGATCACTGCCCCGCCTCCAGCTCTCAAACTGGACTCTGCTCACCTCTCCGACCGCATTGACAGCCTTCAACACCTTGCCCTCATTGGACGCTGGCACTTCCCCACTATGAATGACTATGATATGCGTCAATGGCTCGCCTCTCACTGGAAACCTGTCATTGGTTACACACCGGTCATTTCTAATCTGATGAAAGGATGGATCTGCTTTCATTTCCTTGCTTCCGGTGATGCCGAGGCTATCTTAAAAAAACCGTGGGTCCACAAACGCAGTTTCCTCGCCCTCTCCCGATGGTACCTTGGCTTTGACCCCTTATGTAACACTCCGTCCAACAACCTCATTTGGGTGAAGCTGCCAAACCTTCCCCTTGAATTCTGGACTGAGGAAACTATGGCGGAAATCGGAAATGTGATTGGGCGCTTCGTCTATGTGGACCCCTGGTGCACTGGGGAAAAGGATAAGAGAATCTCGTGGATTCTCATTGAGAAATCATATCGGGGTGGATACCCCGAGTATCTGGAGATCGACTGGCGAAACCTCCACATTCAACAGCGCCTTGACTATTGGGGGATCCCCTTCCGCTGTGCTACCTGTCACCACACAGGTCACTTGCTGAATCATTGCCCTCGCCTCAAGCACTCTCGCCCTCGCCGCCCCCTTCGCCGCTCTGGCCCCCCCTCATCAGACTCTATCCCCCCTCATGATCCCCCATCTCTCCACTCCTCCTGACACCTTCCACCTCGACCCCACCTTATCCCCACCTCGACCCCCCCATCCCATACTGCCCCCTCCACTTCTTTTTCTCTCGTCCTCTTTTCTCTCTCTGCTCCCCATTTCCCGAGTTCTCGATCACAAGCTGCTATATTTTCCTCCATTCCCCCTCCCTCTTTCCATCAAGGATTTTTCCTTCAACACTTCCCCCATCCCCATTACCTCCTCCTCCCCCTCTCCAGACAAGACCCTTCTCTCACATCTCAAAGGAAAGGGCATCTGTAACTCCGTTACTCCAGCCAACTCCCCCACGTCTTCCCCCATTAACAAACTCGACAGCGACCTGGATATCTTCCTCTCCCGTAAATCCCTCGAACTCGAACCCCTCACCATTCACAAACCTCCTGCCCCCGGCTCACCCTTTATCAGCCCAGGATCAGCCAAAAACATCACTGTTAGAAAGAAATCCCGAGGAGGTAGCAAACACTTCCGGGGCCGAACCACTGTCACTGAACACGGCGTCCGGAACCTCTCTCTCATTGATGTCCCCATCCACGACCTCTCTGCTTCACAGCCCCTTAGAGCAAACCTGGCTGGCGAGCCTTCCAAATGAATTTCCTCATCTCTCTGAACATCCGGGGCCTGGGCGTTGACCCCAAATTCTTAACGCTCAGGGACTTCTTCCGCTCCTCCCGTCCATGCATCATCCTCATACAGGAGACCATGCGCTCTCGTGAGGCCTCCCTCACCTACTCCAGAAAGCTTCTTCCTTCCTAGCACATGGCGGCCACAGATGCTGAAGGCCTCTCTGGCGGACTTGCGACCCTCTGGGACCCCTCCCGGGTCAGAGCAAAGGCTTACAAATGCTTTGCTGGTATCTTTATTTCTGCTGCTGTCAGAGGCATTGACATCCCTCTGAACATCCTCAATTTATATGTGCCCTACAGGGACAGATCCCATTTTTGGTCTTTTTTCTTCTCCTCTGCTATTTTTGAGATAGAACATCTGATAATTGCTGGTGATTTTAATCTCACATTATATTCAAATGAATGCTGGGGACCATGTAGACATCTCCACTCTCTTGCTGAATATTTCAAGAACGAACTCCTCAATCATGACATCATTGACATTGCCCCACACGAGCTGCTGCCTTCTTGGTCAAATGGCAGGACTGGTCGCGCTTTCATCGCTAAGCGTATTCACAGGATCTTAGCTCATGCGAGTGTCATTGATTCACTGGGCATGCCGCGTCTCTCCATTGTTAATGTCATGGTTTCAAACCACCGTCCCATCGTTCTTTCCTGGCTAGACCGCGGCGAAAAAAAGGGATATCCCTTCAAATTTAACAGCACACACCTTCAGGACCCTGCCTTCGATGCACTCATCTCCTCCACATGGGCACAGGTTTCAGCTGAACAGCCTTCTCTTCCTTTTTGCCACAAGCTCCGGGCACTAAAAAACTCAGTAAAGATCTGGGAAGCGGGGAAAAAAAAACAGGAACGGGCAGCTCTTCTCCTCATCCAACAGGAGATCGACCACATCATGAAGCTGTCCGCCGTCTCTCCCCTCACTTTTGATTTGAGGACCCGCATTCATACGCTCGAGGGCGAGAGATCTGCAATCCTAAAGAAACAAGAGGCCTCCTGGCGACTCAAAAGTCGGGCCACTTGGCTGCGCACAAGGGACAAAAATACAAAATTTTTTCACAAATTTGCCTCCTCCCGCAGATCCAAGAATGCCATTTGGCAAATCAAGAACGAACATGGCGACATTTTTGTATCTCAGAACGACATTTCCAGGGAGGCTGTATCCCATTTTCAGGCTCAGTTCACGCGCAGGCAAAATGTTGATTTTATGGACTATCTGTGGGGCATTGACTTGGCACCCACCATTTTCGATGAATGCGCGAATGCCGCCATTTTCCATTCAGTTTCCGAAGAGGAGCTCCTCCGCATCATGAAGTCTTTCCAAAAGGATAAGTGCCCAGGGCCCGATGGATGGACCATCGAGTTTTTTCTCCACTTCTTCGATATCTTCAAGGAGGACATCCTCTCCTTGGTTGAGAATTCCAAAACTTATGGCGCCATACACCCGCATACCTCCTCCACGCTGATAGCTCTGATTCAAAAGAACGCTGATCCTGAAACATTCAAGGACTTCCGCCCGATCTCCTTATGCAACATCACTTTCAAAATCATTACAAAGATCATTGCAGAACGTATCAAAGTTTATCTGGCCGCCTCCCTGTCACAAGATCAATACGCCTTCTTACACGGTAGGAACATACTGGACGCTGTGGCGAACACTCAGGAATGCCTCTTCTCCCTCCAGACCCGTCAACAGGCTGCGGCTATCATGAAAATCGACCTTCACAAGGCCTTTGACTGCATAGACTGGGGTTTCTTGGAATGCCTGCTGGCGAAGATCGGTTTAAGCCCACAAAATATCCGATGGATCAGGGCATGCTACTCCAATGTCAATTACGCAGTCATTGTTAATGGACTCCCTACCCCTTTCTTCCAAGCACAACGAGGTCTGCGCCAGGGCTGCCCTCTGTCGCCCCTGCTGTTCATTCTTGTGATAAATACGTTGAGCCTCCACATCAACAGAGCTGTGGCAGAGGGACAAATTAAAGCGGTCAATATTTGCCGACAGGTCCACTTATCTCACAACCTCTTCGTTGATGATGTCCTCCTGTTCGATATGCTCTGCCGTCCCTCTTGGACCTGCTATAAGGCCATTCTTGACCGATTCCACTGTGCCTCTGGGCTTTTCATCAATAAGTCAAAGTCCATGTTATACCACAACGACGTGGACTTGGACACGGTACAATGGATTGCCCAGCTCTTTGGCATTTCATCGACCCCTCTCTCCCTCGGCCTCAAATACCTCGGGTTCCACCTCAAGCCCTCCGGCTATTCAAAGCTTGACTGGGCCTGGCTGATTGAACGTTTTTATACACGAATTTCCGCCTGGGAATTTCGTTATCTCTCCCTTGCAGGAAGAGTCACTCTCTCACAGGCCGTTCTGTTACAGCTAGCGGTGTATTGGGCGCACCTGTTCCACCTCCCGATCGGTACTCTCAAACAGATGCAATCGATCACTGCCAACTTCATCTGGGGCGGCAGCAAGTTTCGGTCCAAAATCCACTTGGCTAAAATGAATAGGATCGCTGTCCCAAAGCATTTAGGCGGATGGGGCCTAAGATCTGCGCACCTTTGGCAGAGCCCTCATCTGCAAAACTCTCCACAGGGGCATCTTTGGCACGGGACCTTGGAGCAAAACGATTCAGTTCAAATACCTCAAGGGCCGCGCACTCCATTTCTGGTACCACAGAGGTGCCATTGGCATTCGAGGAGGCTCTGTAATTTGGCGCAGTCTCAAAACAGTTGAGTCTTTTTTCTCTCCAAGCTAAAATGGCAGCTTCATTCTGGCACGCGGATCCTCCTCGGCATCGATCCGATTGTCTCCAAGCGCGACTTTTTCCTCCCTGATCACATCATTGCCGCTCTACAACACCTGGGCTTCTTCACGTGGGACAAAATCATATTGGAATGGCATGGATCCTCCCCCATTTGGAAGACCGCAGATCAACTCGGTCTGCCGCCTCGGCTCTCCCCGGTTTGGACACAGGTCCTCTCGTCTCTGCAGGCTGCTGGTCTTGTTCGATGCCAACCCTCTGACCACCTTCGATGGTCCTCTTCTAGCTCCTCCGCCACCATCAATGTCAAAGATGTCTACATAGATCTCATACACACGCTGGCTCCTGCACCTGCCCCTTTTTTCCCCTCTGCTCTTTGGAAAACTGGGTGTCTGCCACGGATGATATTCTTTGCCTGGCTCCTCTTCAACAACAGGAATCTGACCTGGGACAACCTGCGAAAACGATCCTGGCATGGCCCCAGCATATGCTTTATTTGTGAATCAGATGAAGAGTCAAACCTTCACATTTTCTTCTGCTGCCGACTCACTCTGGACATATGGTGCGAACTCGCCCGTCTTTACAGCTATCCTCATGTTGCATTCGACTCTGTTCAGGCTGCATACAACTAGTGGACAACTCAACCTGCTAAGCGCCACCCACTCCTCATCATCACAGTGTGGTTCATCTGGCGGTGGCGCAACCACCGAATTTTTGATTCCATTAAATCTCCTTTCCACACCATTCTGCTATGCATCTGCTCTCTCTTCGACTCCATCAGCAAATGCTCATAAATGAAAACGATTCTCAGCTTCTAATTCTGAACAATGTTCTCAAGATATGCATACATGTTTTTACCTTTTATGTATTCCCATAACTCTCCATGTTTTCTCCATGACAGTTACAGGCACCACGATGCGCCCAACGCGGCCACGATACACAGCGTATTGTTTATGATCTATTATATTTTCTTAATATAACATGGCGCTTTTTCTTCTGAAAAAATAAGGAGAGTAACCTTCATGGTCAAATTACAACTTGCTCGTGAATGGACCTTCACCGCTAATGGTCAATATTTCAGGAATATAGGGATATCAATAACATGTTCAATATTTCAAGAATATAGGATATCAATAACAAGTGGAGTTGCTATGCTTCTGAGTTATGGCTAAAGAAGTAAGCAGGTTTGAGTCCTAGGTTTGAACATTTATCACACACATCGTTTGTTGCTTGAACAAAAATAGAGAGTTGGGTTTGCCAAGTAGAGCTTGTTGTTTTACTTTGACAAGGCAACGTTGAATGCAATTAAACTTTTTAGTGGATATGATCCCCGGCTTCTAATCAAGCGTTGAAATCAAATTGAAAACAGCTAAAACGCATCGTATCCACTGGTTATCTCAGTGAACATCCAAGTTGATAAAGATGGCACATGCTCACAATTTATGATTCATACGAACATATTGATGGGAGTTTTTCTTTCTATCACTGTGTAAGGTGTTTATTGTAAACGATGGATATTCACCATGTATAGCCGTTACACACATTCTAAAGGTGTTCCTTATTGATGTCACAATTTCATTTCGTTCATGTCATTTAGATAATAAACTTTCCGCGGGAATTTGGTGAGAAGATTTTCAAAACATTTGATTGTGATTTTGTTTGAATTGTTTTTTGTCGTGAAAGATAAAAATAGATTTAGCACAATCAAAAATTTTGAGGCATCTAAATTTTTAAAAATTTTAACGGGATTTTGTGGAAATTTCCATTATTTTTTAAGCTAAATTGTAACTTCCTCAATATATCCTTTAAACACCCAAATAATCCTGAAATATAACCACTATAACTTGAATTTCCATTCCAAAAATTTCAGTAAAAAATTATAAAAATCTTAAATTTCCATCATTTTCAAGGTGAAATAATTATGACCTCATAAACTACTATCATTATTTTGTGATTGAAATTGTAGCCTCGCTGGACTACTCTCGTCCAAAAGGCTTACAGCGTGTGTTCTTGTTGTATGTATGTGTCATGTTGTCACATCATCTAGAAGCCCTAGCGGTGGTGTTGAGAAATATTCAATCGGCTTTCCCCAAAGTCTACTTTCGGCTTTGACAAAAAGTTTACTTTCATCGATCAATAATGACGTACACGCGTCATGGAGCCTGGAGGTCTTCCACGAAGGAGCATTGAGATTGCAATGAAAGAAACACGAAATATGGCAGGCAGGGGATACCGTGTCTCGTATTCCTGTTTTGCTGCGTTCGTAAAAAAGAGAGATTGACTATCTATGAGCAGATTGTAGATTTGCAGAGAGCGACCTAAATATCCACCCTGATACCTTCATTCAGTTACTCATCTCCTTCATTCTCTTCTCATTTGATATCAATGGCAGATCTGCAGGCATCCACTTCTTTGGCCTCCACCTCCCGCGTTACTACTACTTGTAATTATGATGTATTCATCAGTCACCGTGGGCCGGACATCAAAAACACTTTCGCTAGCCATTTTTATTATCGCCTTCTTTCACATGGATTGCAACCTTTCCTGGATCGGGAGGAATTGCAGGCGGGTCACAGCTTGATTTCTCAAATTGAAGCGGCTATCAAAACTGCGTCTGTCCATATTCCCATTTTTTCCCCTGGATATGCAGAGTCAAAATGGTGTCTAGAGGAGCTCGTCCTCATAATGAAGTCTCGGGCTGTTGTTATTCCGGTCTTTTATAATGTAAAGCCTGCCGATCTTCGATGGACGAACAAAGGTGGACGGTATGCTCTAGCCCTGAATATACATGAGGAGAAATGCAGATACGAACCCCAGACACTTGATAACTGGAGAAAAGCCCTGTTTGACGTCTCACTCTTAAGCGGTTTCGAGTTAGAGACCTACTATGGGTTAGAACTCCAATTTTAACTCTCCCTTTGCTATTATTTATTAAGTTGTCTTTATTTACATCTAAAATTTTGTTTGTTTTGTTGTGAATGGCCAGCGATGAGGGGAAGCTGTTAAATAAGGTAGTGAAATGCGTGGTTAAAAAGCTCAGAAAAACAGCTTTGAATGTAGCCAGATATCCAACTGGTCTAGAAGAAAAAGTAGAGGATTTTGAAATCACATTGTCCTGGCAGCAGAGGCAGAGTGGGAAAGTCCAGGTCTTGGGAATCGTGGGCTTAGGTGGAGCGGGGAAGACAACGCTAGCCAAAGAACTGTTCAATAGGAAGAGTTCCCATTTCGACAAATCCTGCTTCTTATTTAATGTAAGAGAGGCCGCATGTAGGATGTCTTTAAATTTCTTACAGAGCAAGCTTGTTAAGGATGTAACTCACTTGGAGCTGCAAATAGATAGCATTGACGAAGGCATAGAGATGATTAGAAGGTATCTTTCATCTGCTCATGCTCTAGTAATATTAGATGATGTAGATCATCCCGATCAGCTGGATGCGTTTTTGCCAATGAGGGATGTTCTTCGTTGTGATAGCTTAATTTTGGTTACTTCTCGTTACAAGGATGTCCTTATAAGAGCAGGAATAGTAAAGTCGGCAATTTATAAGCTAACAGGCCTCAGTGAATCACACTCCCGACAACTCTTTTGTTCGTATGCCTTCTGCCAGCCTCATCCACCGCTGGTATTCAAAGATCTTGTAGATGAGTTTTTAAAGGCATGTCATGGATTGCCTTTATCTTTAAAGGTGATTGGGGCGTCCCTTTGCGGAATGAATGACAGGTATTACTGGAAGGGCCAATTAGATAAACTGCGTCAAATTAATCTTCCCGATGAGATTCAGAAGCGGCTTAAAATTAGTTACGACGCACTGGATGAAGAGGAACGGCGAATATTCTTGGACATCGCCTGTTATTTCATTGAAGAAGACAGGGACATGGCCATCAGAATTTGGGATGGTTCAGGTTGGAGAGGTTTGGTGGGGTTTTTAAATCTAGAGAATAAATGTCTGGTGGAGTTGGACAAAGAAAATAGAATACAAATGCATGACCACCTTCGAGACCTGGGAAGGGAAATTGCGGAGAAGGAAATGCCGCGTCGTTATTGGCGGTCCATGGACAACATTCATGATTTGTGGCAGCAATCGCCTGTAAGTTGTTCAAATACTTGTGTCCATATCAATAACGTTTTAAAGTCTACTTATTCAAACAAAAACAAATCTAGTTGCTATGTTTTATTTGTTTATTGAATGTTTTCAAAGAATGTACAGGGATTAACTAAGGTGCGAGGCATTAGGAATGTTATTAATGATGACACGGCTCCTCCCATCATTTCTAACCGCAACCTTCCAAACTCAAAATTGGCATGGTTCAAATGTTGTACATCATATCATTTCAAGAACTTGCAACTTCTTGCAACTGGAGATTGTTGGGTATTTTTGCAATGGGAAAATACCAAAACCAGGAAAACAAAACACAGAGGCAATGCTCTGTTTTCTTTACACCAGGATCTTTTGCACAGAGGAGCCTTAAAAAAAATTACAGAGCAAAGTATTTCACCACCATAAAGATTTCCATTCATTAAACAAAAACACTAATATATATTCATCCTCTTTTACTCAGAGGGATTCACCAAAACATTTTCACAAAAGTTACTCTGCCTCCTATGAAATTTTACACCACTGTGTGTAAATATTTCATTTACATTCACTGCTGTGTGAAAACAAAATTACAGAGTTTTACTCATTTACCTTTTCACCTGTGTGAAACAACTCATGGATTTGAAACAAATCAACCCACTGGTTTACTTCATTCATTCAACTATCTTCTCCTCCTGCACTGCGGTGCATTCTTTTTCTTCTTACATTACCAAGACAAAATGATTTTACCCTGCTGTGTTTCAATCCTATTCAACAATGAACTCTATTACATTATGATTTTACCACCTGTGTGGTTTTTCTTCTCGCTGCTGCGAACAGAGGTTCACTACCTCCCGTGTGCAATTACATAATACACTTACAATCCGTGTTTTTCACACAACAAAAATTGGGGTCAACGTTTTTTAAAACATATATTAAAAAAAAAAGACTTACCCATACTCCTATTAACTCGCCGTATGAAAACATAAAGTCTTTTACCTAAGTTAATGACACCTTCATTAAATAAAACGTGCCGTAAAAGTAAAAATAAAGTTCGGGCAAGTTGTTGATAATGATTGTCCGTTGACCTGATCGGACGCAATTCGCTCACCAACCTCTGACAAAACAAACGACCTTTAGCTTCCGGGGAAAATGGTTTTGGGTTCTTACACCGGACGCGTGTCAGCTGGTTGGGGTGTTCGGAGGCCCTCTCACAAAAACAACTTTTTACCACAAGCGTTGCGAAATGCCTCCACGTGGTTCGTGGTTTTGGTGGGTGGTTTTGAGGTGCATTAAATATTTGTCCGCGCGCGGTTGAAATTACAAATTCAACACTCCCCTTTAATTTCAACTGTTGGGCATTCGGTCATACCCAGACACTTCCTCAGAAATTCAAAGCTTTTCTGATCCAATGGCTTTGTCAAGATGTCTACAACCTGTTCATGTGTCCTGCAATGTTCTAGGACAATTTCTCCATTGTTCACCAATTCTCTAATGTAGTGAAACCTTGTATCAATGTGTTTCGTTCTCTTATGAAACACTGAATTCTTTGACAATG